>RJWT010025463.1:0-16144 GCA_004365215.1 Cuniculus paca | reverse complement strand
GCCCAATGGGGCCATTCCATGTCATGGAGATACCTACGCTCCTTGTCCCATTTCCAGTTAGACAGCCAGAGCTTTTTGTCTGTGGTGCTTTTACAGGTAAGCCGTGCTTCTGCAGGGACTGGGGCGCTGCTCTGCACAGGTGGGGGTAAGCTGTGCTTCAGAGGGCAAGACCGGAAAGCTGGGAAGAAAACAACAAAAACACCTGCACCTGGACTTACCAGTCATGGTCCCCACAGCTTTTTACCTCCTGCCTGGCTCGCCCAGAGGACCCAAGGAGCTTCCTGAAGCCGAGCTAAGGAACTGAGCTAACCCACCACAGAACAAGTCAGCAGGTTCGCCAACTTCCACCATGGAAAAGGATTTCAGGACATGTCCGTGGAGGCATGGGAAAGGTCTTTTAGGCAGAAGTTTAAATGCACTTCCAAGAGTGGAGTGAGAGCATTCAGAGACATGCTACAGCTTGAACTGTGGATCTGTCAATCTATAGTTTAGGTCTTGATATGATAGGTGGGAGAGGATGGCTCACCCAAGAAAATTAGTGGTCTGTTCCTGGAGGGAAGCTTGTTTCACAGGAAAGATAGGATCTATTCACAGGTGGAAAATGGGGGCACGGGAGGGTTGAACTCATTTGCAGGTGAATTGCCCAGGCCCTAAGCGAGGAAAAAGTTTAAACTGGGATTGTCCCAAAGCTCCAGTTTTTATTGATTTTATTTTTTGAGACAGGGTCTCACTATGCAGCTCAGGCTGGCCTTGAACTCAGTATGTAGCCTAGGCTGGCCTCAAACTTGTGATCCTCCTACCTCAGCCTCCCAAGTACTGTGATTACAGACATATGCCACCACATCTGGCCAAGTTTTTATTTTTAAAAATATGATTTTTCCTTGTCTTCTTTCTGGCTATTGTAAAAAACATTTTCTATCTTACCCCAGTGTTTACATACCTTTTTCTTCCAAAGATTACAGTAAGAATCAATTAAAACAACGTTTATCAGTGTTCAGTAATGGGCTTTTTACTGTATTTTAATCCTGAAGTATCTGCCCTTAAAACAGAGTTGGTCCTGCAGCCCTTTACCACATGGCTGTTTTCATCACACATCCTCCCCATCCCTGTGAGCAAATCAGGACACGATGGGTCTGCAGTGCCTAGCAGCGGCCCTTCCTTGGCGTGGCCTCACTGCTGTGACAAGGACGATGTCCTCTGAGATGCCCAACATGGCAGCTGCTGGCCATGTGCAGCTTTTACGCCCCTGCAATGTGGCTGCAGGGACTGAGGAAGACATTTCTTATTTTACTTCATTTTAACTTAGTTAAATGTAAGTAGCCACATGTGGCTCACAGCCACTGCAGGACAGGACTGGGGCCGCTGCCGCCAGCAGGCCCTCGCCTCCTGACCCGTCTCCAGCCACAGCCGCTGCCGCCATCTCGGAGCTCTGTGCTTGCTGGTCTCACTTCCTGGACAGCGGCTTGGGTCACTGTCATTCTCTGGCCCCCTCGAGTTCCTTTACATGTGATTCCGTGTTTTATCTTCGTCTTCCGAAAAGCTGCAACCTCCTCCCATTCGTACACACTCTGCTTCCCTTCCTGCGTGCTGTTCTCTGTAACACTTCTCACCACCAAAAAGCATACGTTTTCATACTTATCTGTGCTTACTATGCACCCCTCCCAGCAGAGCAGCACCCTCATGCAAAGGACAGGTCTGGGTTCTTCTCTGCATGTTTCAGTATTCAGCGTTCTGTGCACTTCCACTACAAGCATGTTCAGCTCTAAAGGCTCTGTCATGCTTCTGATTTCCACTGGCTCTTGCTCATGATTTTTTGTTATATACAGTATTTTGAATTTTTTGATGAACCTTCCATATGAAGCCTTTTTCCTTCCTGTGAAAACTGTACACTGTCCTTTTGTACGGCCAAGCAGGTAGATACTCCAGGTAGGGCTGCCAGATAAAATGCTGGACACCCAGTTAAACCTGAATTTCAGGTAAGTAACTAATGATTTTTTTGGGTGCAGGGGAAACAAAACAAAACAGTGAGAACAATATTGAATTTCAAAATCAAGGCAGAAGGAAATCCCCCATAGTTGCTATATTGCGTATTGTTATCCTCCAAACAGATGCTCAGGCTAGTGGCCCCAGGCCTGCAAAGTCAATCAATGAATGTAAGCATTAAGTTGTTTCTGTACCTCAGCCGCTATCATCCCAGCCTGTGTTCCTCTGAATCAGTCTGTGGCCTGGGGGCAGGCAGGGGCCCTCTTCTTGTCTCCCGGCCCATGTGCCGGCTGGCTCTCAGGAAGGGCAGGCTGACTTCCTGTTCTCTTCCCGGCCACAGCTCTAACTAATGGTTTTCTATGTAGGTGTGTCTGTAGGTGTATCCCTGCAGTATTTCACCTGTCTGACCTGGCAGTTTTTCCCTCGGTTCACCTTTCACTGTTGCCACTCCCTGCTGGCTTGGCACAGGCCTGCTCCCACCCGCCTGAAGGTGAATGCCCGGGTCTGAGAACTCCCAGCCCTGCCCAGGACAGCCAGAGCTTCTGGGTGCAGTGCTGGGAGCCAGTTCTGTGTCTTCTGTGATTCTAATACATGGCTCTTCCTCTGTATTTCTTGACACTAGATGGGCCTTCTGAAGAATTTTGATGCTGCCTAACACCTTGAGGAATTTACAGGTTTTCATTTTCTCTAGTGTGCTATCATGCTGGGACAAAGTCCTCCTAGCAGGCAGAAGATAGGTTTATTTAATGCAAATAACACAGGCTTTCAGATCCCGAGAGAACTCAGTTTGACCTGATTTCACCCTTGCAACTGTGTGATTTCCAACACTTTAAGGATGGTTTCTGAATCCACGTCAGCTCCCAAGTGCAGATGGTTATAAAGACTGCTACAGTTTAAATGCAAAGCGGCCCCCACAGACTGGACCGCTGAGAGCTCAAACCTCCGTGCACAGCAGTGCTCACAAGTGGGCCCAGCGTGACTGGAGCCTGAGGGCTTGGACTTCTGGGCTGCACGGCCGTGGCAAGAACCAAGCCGGCCTGTGGTAAAAAGCATGGATCTGGGGCAAAACTGCGCTCTGGCTGTGACCACAAAGGAGTTATTCCACCTCTCCACGACTTCCTGACTTGTAGGTAAGCTTTTGAGTAGATGGATTTTACTGCTGAAGCATGTTGTTAAGAAAGCATTCATTTACCTTTTATAGACTATGTGAATTCTGACCAGCATCTGTGCAGCACCTATGAAATTAGAAGCAAATTATTTCCCTGCATAGAACCTTCCCCGGCCCATCACATAATGACCAATGGCTCATTTTGTATTTTCAGTTGCACTGCTGGGGGCTGCCTTGCTGGCCTGAATCATTCTAAACTTTTACCTCTCCTGGTCACTCTGAGGAAGAGCCAGAGTCACATGGCACCAGATCCGGCAAATGCAACGAGGGCACGTCACAGGTACCAGCCCACCTCTCCACTGGATGGCACTGAGCAGCACCATTCACTCTATTCTTTAATCACATCTTGTAAAGACACTCACAAAAGACGACTTCCAAAACTACTTCAGACAAGGGCTACAATGACGGCTGTGTTCAAAGGGTATTTTGAGAATGGCAATGTCTTTTACTATGGATTTTAAAAATTTAAACATTCACTATATATTATGATCACCCTTGTACATCATTAGATGTCCTAACATTGAACACTGAGTTTCCATGTATCAGTGCTGCCAAATTCACACTGATACGCTTTGCAGTAATACTCTTCTGCGAGGCAGGGCTTGTTTCCTCTGTGGTAATCCTTATCAGATTTTTACTGGCTTGACAAAGACAATTTTCAGTTCTTCTCTTGCCAGGCATTGGAATCATTTGCTCTTTAAAGGTTTAGTAGCTTTGTTGTGTGAAAACCATATATTCTGGTAATTTGGAGTGTAGCACCTTGACAATTTTTTTGCTACTTTTGTCTTACAAAAATCAATTTTAGATTTTAAAATATCTCTGCAGTCAGCTTTCCTAGAAAACTGAACAAAGTAGTCTTATTTTCCCTTTTTCTCTTTTATGGCTATCTCTGGTCTTATTTGGTATATTTACATTTATTCTTTATTTTAAATCACTATTTAATCATCATCCTCTTTTGTCTTTTTGCTCTGAAAATTTAAAATTAGTTCCACTGCTTTCAGAAGCTGTAAGCCACTTATAACCCTAAACAGAGCTAAAAATGTCCTCAACCAATGATGCAGGGAACACATTTTAAGAAGGTCAACTCTCCGATGTCACTACTACCCTCTAGATAATACAGAAGTGTGTACACATGGCACAGGGAGGCTTTTTCCATGAGTACTTTGTGCCATTTTAAAAAAACTGTAATTACTGGGAAAGAAAGACTGAAAATCCTAAAAATTTCATCTCTAGTCCTTTTTCCCTCTTTGTGGTCTATTAAAGTAGAATTATGTCCTGACTCTCACACTTACTGTGTGATTTTGGAAATATTAGTAACCCTCCTCATGTTCACCACATTTGCCCACACACAGAGTGATGTGTGTGATAATGATCTTCAGATGGTCTCCCTGCTCCCTTAGATTTAATGTCTCATTTGGAATCTACTCCCCTCTGCTGGCATTTTACCAAGCCGAATTTTACCTTTCCAAAGCATACGATCCAAGTTCTAGTACTGTGCCTGCTTCATGGGTGCGTCTAATTCCTCTTTACTTGCCAGTTGTCCACTTAGAACGGCCTTGACGAAACCTTCTGGCCTCAGGAATTCTGCGGCTGTAATAGTTCTGTCACACCTGCAGCTCTGTGGCTTTAGTCCTTGCACCGCAGTCCAGGCCTCCTTCAGGTCCCTTCCTCACTGAGGTGCTCCAGGTTAACAGTGCCATCCCCGTGATCACGAGATGACCCGGCACACTGGTGGCGAACCTACGGCACGCATGCCACGGTCCGCTGTTTGTTATCACTGAAAGCTCTACCAGGTTGGCCATCACTGAACCAGCAGGAACCAGCAGACACTGCTATCCTTACACTTTTCAAAGGCCAGCATTGCTGGGCTTCCTGGAGAACCGCCCTTCATGGGGACATTTCCCTACATCACTACCTGTGTCTGGAGTCTCCAAGACCACCCTCACACTGAGTGTTTGCTTGGGGGGGGGGGCGCACAAGTCTAAGCACAAGACCAAGCTTACTACTATTTACTACAAAGAACGTCAGGTGAAACGGTAAGGGGAAAGGGCACCTTCTCCCCCAGAAAATCTGGCACTTGCTCCGAGTCTTGCTCCAGCGAGGCATAACTGGGCCCAGCAGAGACTGCAGGGATGCATGGCTGACTGCTCTCAGGAGGGCCAGTCACATCAGCACACATGCCCAGCAGCACCGCAGCTGCACACTCCCAGAAGGAAAGCGAGTGTTCAGCGCAAACCACTTAGGCACACGAAATCAGGGCATTACGCCAGAAACTCAGAGGGCTGGGCACAGCCAAGGGCCATATAACCAGAAACCACAGACCCCATCACCATGCGCTCTTCTCTGGGCACCACCCCCAACTGCTGAGCGGAGATGCACGACCCGCGCCAAGCCTACACAACAGTGCTCTACTTACTGGGCAAGGCGTCGTCCTCCTTCCCTTTGAGCAGATGAGCCCCAACCTCTGCCAGCTTCCTGTTCTAGCTGTGCAAACCCGATCCTCCTGGAAGCAGACGTGAACACCAAGAGGCGACGCACTGTGTAAGAGCACTGGCGGGAGTGATGGGTGGGCAGAACAGCAGTGCACTTGGAGATGACCCAGCCACAGGGCAGGCAGGACCTCAGGTAGATGGGACGAGGGGAGGAAGGCCCTGTGAGAGCAGTGGAGAGTGCAACTTGACCCTCAGGGCGCCTGGCAGGACGCGCGCAGGAGCCTCAGTACTGGTCATGGCCAGTGACCAGCTGGTGGCGTGGGAAGAGGGGTAGGCGCGGCCAGAACATGGGGTGACATCAGGGTAAGGCAGCCAGGCCTTGGATGCCTGTGCATCCCCTGCCACCTCTGTGACAGTCACAGCTCTTAAAAAGACTGCTTTCTATATAGATCTCAAAGAGCAAATTGGGAGATAAACAGGAAGTAAGGAAAAGTTCAAGTGTTTCTCAAGTTATATAATACATTGCTTTAAAAATATTTCTATATGCTAATTTTGTTTTATTTATATTAATAATTTACTTTAGTTCATGGAGAAGGAAGTTTGTTATTCTGTTTCTTTCTTGTAAGAATCTTTTTAGTCTTGTAGTGGGTAACTATTTTGACTTGGAGATAATGATATACAGTGGAAAAGATGACCAAGAGCACATCTCCAAAAATTTGCAAGCTCTTTTTTAAAAAAGTTAGTTATCAGATCCCTAAAACACACTGATTGACAATGAAAAATCGAGTCATCTTTTTTCTTCTTTTGCACTGGGAATCAAACTCAGTACCTCGTGCTTGCCAGGCAGGCACTGTGCTACTGAACTTAATCCCTCTCCCCCAGTCATCTTTTAAATTTCATGAACTCAACAAATTATCCTATGGGGACGAATTCTGAAAAAAGTTTGTTCCCAAATAATCTGGTGAACTGGGAGCTTAAGCCAACAGACAAAAAGCAACAAAATCGTTTATATAATGAATTTCATTTTCTAAAATAATATATTATTAATGTTTTCTAAAAAGTATTTTATACATAATTTGGAAACAGAATTCTAAGTTACATATACTTAAATACTAAAATGGAAGAATATCCTCTTAAATAGTAATAGAACTGGTTTCTGATTTTTATCAGTGTTACCCTTGAATTGGCTATCAGGTTCCACTATAAAACTAAGTCAAGCAGACCAAGGTTTTTGCCCTCTGCTAAGTTTCTACACAAAACCGGTCCCTACAGCTGCTCCGGAAGTTCTTTCAGCAAATGTTTTCAACTGATTCCCATTAAACTGTTCCTGCCATTAAACAGCTAATTCTGACCCTGCCCAAACGCTGGCCAGCACAGTGCGCAGGTCCAGCCTGTCATGGCCTTCAGCGGGTTGGTGCGACCTGGAATGAATGATAAACCAAAATACACTTACGTGAGAGAAACAAAAAAAATGTTTATTTTTTAAAATGAGATCAATACTATTTTAATGTAGGAGGTGCCATTTTTATTTACAGGCTAATAAAAAAATATTAAACTCACCTAGATGTAACACATTTGTCATAAACCTTATAGATCTGAAGCCACCTCTAAGAGGAAGGCTGGGCAGGTGAACAGCAGATTACAGAATGTCAAGTAATGTGCAACTTGCATCGAACCATCGGTTTTGTTTCTACATACAAAGAAAAAGTAAGTCCTCAGTGGTGGGGAAAGCGACCAGCACCAAGCTGTGCTAACTTTGGTACTTCAGTTATAACAACCAACACTCACAAAATTTTCATCCTTCTTACATGTGTTTTAGCAATATTGTATTTCCATCACACTCCTATCAGAAATACTGGAGAGCAGACTTTGAGGTTAACAGTAAATATATATATATATATATGTATTTCTTTTGGACACTCTCAACTACTGCTTTTCTGTGTAATTTTTTCTTTCCCTTCTTCACCGTTCCTTATCTGTTTGGCTTTTTCCCAGAAGTCTCAGTATTATATGGGTTTTCCTCCTGGAAATGTAGAAGAACCATAAGCGGTTCTCACTCAGGCCTTTGGAACAGCCTACGGACTAGTCCATCCCAAGGATGCGCGTGTATTCTAATGCGAGCGTGCAGCACGCTGGCTCTGATATGGGAAGCTCACAGTGGCTCTGAGCGACAGAGTGCAAATGCGACGTGAGGCGGACCGAAAGCGAGTGGCTGTGTGCAGACCTTCCCATCTGCTGTCAGCCTTGGGGGAATTTCCATCCCAGCCATCTCACACGATCCTTCAACTGACACAACAAACACGAAAATGCTAATTCAACATCCTGAAAACCCTTGTAGGCTTTCATGTATTTCTTGAAAATTAAAGGAGTAAAGCTCACATTTGCTAAGGGCTCAGTCCTAGTAGATACAGGATCTTCCTACAGAAATGCCACGCTCAGTTCACCCAGTTGTGTTTGCATGTTCAGACCTGCTTCGGTCACACTTTTCTTTACTAAACGAGTATGCTGGCTGAAATCCAGTTTGCTGGCCTTGTGTCGTGTGTGGGTTGTGTGTCTGGCACAGGGGATGCATGAAGAATAAACAAGCTTTTCCTTCTAAGGAGACTAACACTCATCCCCCCGTCAGGAACAAAGCCCGGTGTATGACTTGCTTATTCATGAAATACTAACTCTTGCTTAGAGGCAATATTACATTACAAAGTATTTAATATCAGTAACAATACACACTATGAAGTGCATTTCTAGTTACAAATTAACATGGTGATATACAGATGAATAAAGCCACCCAAAACAAAACCTAAGCGAGCTACAGTTAAAACAAATTTATAAATAGCAAAATCATGAAATAAAGTATATACAGTTTACAGATTTAACTTTGAACAAATATATAGTGCATCTGGGGAAGACAAGAAAACGTTTTATCAACATAACATCTGAATACTAGAAATAAGACACTGATAATATTCTAAAAGCCTAACAGGCTTTCTCCCCCTCTGTACGCCCTTAAATGTTTAAGCCTTTGAAACGGTGACGGGAGCAGAAAGTACCTCTTCAAATGTCATGCGGAACAGCAAGCGGAGGATGGGCGCTGTGCTCGCTCCTGGGGTAAGACACAGAGCAGAGGTGTGCACACCCAGGCCCTGCAGCCACACATGCACGGACACGAGGCTCAAACCACGCAGCAACTGGCCCTCCTCCCGCCTGCCCCAGCTCCAGCTCTGCAAGTGGTTAGCGAACCAGGTGCTCAGGGCTCAGCACACTCCAGACACAGGACAAATGCGAGCCTTTCCTGCCAGGTAATTTATCTTCACGTGCCAGGACTATCACAAGACAAACTTTATGAACAACTCAAAACATAAAACTTTTCACAGTCCCCAGAAAATAAACACTTCAGACTAAACATTAATAATGTAACACTCCAATACCATGCATACAGATCAACATAATTGAGAACAGGTATTTTACACTCATCTCCATTTCCTTTAAAACCCAAAAGTAAAATTTACAGTAACTTCAGAAACCACTTCTAGTGCACCACTGATTATAAAGGATTGCTTGAGGAGAACCATTTTGTACTGCATGGAATGAAGCTAGAAGGCAAACCCATTACAATAAATGACCATAAAGAATTTAGGTATTGGGATGCACAATAAATTTTTTTAAAAACCTAAAACCATTCTTAAATAAAAAATTAAGCCTACATTTCTCCCAGCGTTGTGCAGACTCAATTCATGGAGTCAGTTCTGTCCTTCCAAACACCACGGTTAACATTCTGAAATATGTAACATGAACTCCCTTACTCTCTTGAATTTAATGGCTATTTTTCATAAAATTCCAGTTGGCACTGTCCTACTCCTAAATAAGAAAAGGAATCAAAATAGTAGTGCTTCATTTGGTGCTTAAGAGCCTAGTAATACAATATTCCTTTGGGAAACACATGCTTTGGTGCTTACAACTTCAGGCAAACCAAAACTGCTTTACATGCAATAGCTAATCATGGTGTACCACAGAAATGGGGGTTGTGCATTCAGAACTGTTTGCATGAAGCCCTGAGGTACCTGCCTTTCTCTAGGCAACAAAACAGCCACTCTTGACCCGGGATGGTCTTTGTCACCGTCCTCTAGTGCCCCCAATTCAAAGCAGCCTGGCGAGTAACCCTGTCTGGAGAGGCAGACGCTCAGAAAGACTTTTTATGATACAGACCACCGTGCAGGTCATCTAATTTCGAAGCAGCGTCATCTGGAGGAGTCTCTCTTGAAGTCCCCAGGTCTCCATTCTCCTGGGCGTCAGTGACTGTCTTCTTATTATACCCTGCAAGACAAGCAAGAGAAAAGAGCAAGTAATTTCTGGTATAAAATATACTCTGTTTTACAGTTTTACTGGACTAAAACCAAGGGAACGCCCACTGTAATCCGTAGCAGAAAACAAAGCAAAATAGCAAAATAACCATCAGCAATTTCTGGTGAGGAAATTTTTCACATACAATAGTAAAATTTAAGTCAACTATACACATATCCAAAACCTGAATGGCTCTTTCACCCACAAACAATTCTGCAGGGTCATACACTGGTCATTCACTGAGTGTGCAGCAAGCCTAAAAGTTGACACACCTCACTTCACTGTAGGAAAATTCACATTCATCACCATCACCACTGACCTCACGGGAGCAGGTTAGTTCCGAGGCGCTCGGGGGCTGTCAAGTGCACAGTGACTGATGCGTGTTTTACAAAATTCTGAGTTTCCTGTGAGAGCGTGCATTTTACCACTGGCAGTAAACACTATCAGCTATCTTTCTGGAAGTGACAAAAATCCTTTGTTCATTTTTAAGAAAATGGCCACCAAACAGTCTGGATAACAATAATTTGTGTCATTCTTTCAAGTAAGAATCATCTTCCATGACAGAACAGCAAGTTTTGAGCCGGGTGTGGTGGTGCACTCCTGTAATCCCAGCACTCGGGAGGCTGAGGCAGGAGGATCATTGCGAGTTGAGACCAGCCTGGACTACGAAGTAAGCCCAAGGCCAGCCTGAACTGCATAATGAGACTGTGTCTCAAAAAGACTGAAAAAAAGAAAACCAAAAAACAAAAACAAAAACAAAAACAAACCAAACAGCAAGTTCTGACAGTCAGCCAGGCGCCCCTGGGACCAGCACCTCTGTGTGGTGCGGGATGAGGGCGTCGTGCACCCTTGCACCCCACCACACAGAACGGGGAACTGCATGCGCTCAGCAGTATTTCATGAAATGAACAACTGCTACATTTTCATCACGTAATGCCATTTTACTGAAGAAAAGAAGTTCTTCCTGTTTCCTCAAGGATATGTTTCAATCCTTCACCATTTTCTTTTCCTTTCATGTAGATGACAAGGAAGAAGGCCACACCTGCTGCTACCCTGGGTGTCACTCACTGCCCTCAGGGACCAGCAGTTCTGCCCCAACGTTGAGCTTTTACACCACAGCGCCACTTCCAAAGGGTAAGTGAAGTCTTAGCATTGTGATGACTCCCGAGACCGAGTCCCAACTTCCCAATCACTGCTCTGTGAGAGCAGCTGCTTCAGACCCCGCCAGTGACTCACTGCATCGTAAGAGAAGAATCAACGACATTCAGACAGATCTACTCTAAAAGCCGGGGACTCCTGTTTCTGTCTGGATGGTCTGAATTTTCTTTATCTTTTAAGGACTTCAGTAGTCCAAGATAAATCTAGAGAAAATGTAGGTAGACAAAATCTGAGCATGGCTACTGGTTTACAATAAACCCATGAGTAGGAAAAAACCTTTGTTTGTTGGTCTCCTCCTCAACACAGTGTTACCACAGGACACCCAAAGCTTTTCCTCTTGGAAATGTATGAACAATGAACACATTCACAGTAATTTTCAGTGATTTCTACCTGGGAACACTTTGACTTCCCCACTGGTGTCTCTGCAACTAGCACCAGGGTTGCCACTGCCCTCCAACTCATCCAGGTACAGACGGTAACGATGCCCGCTCTCATCTTCATACTCCACATTCTCGTCGTCAGAATCCACTTCGGGAGCCACGTACACCACTTCAAATTCTATCTCACCCCTCTAAGGGAGGGAACAAAAGGCGGAAGTCCAGTTATTATCATCGTAAGCCAAAGGGATCAAGATCCTTGGGGGCAGGCTCACTGGTAGGGAGACTTCAGATGTTGCTCCCTTGCAGACCACAGAAGAAACTCGACTTGGGGCAACTGGAGGCTGAGACCTTGATGTCCCGACCAGCCCCACGAATCTGCTCCGTAAGGCATTTCCTCGTACTACCAGCAGTCCTACTAGTCACATTATATTTTGCTAATAGATCTAAAATTAAAAAGGAAAGTTGGGCTTGGTGGCTCACGCCTGTAATCCTAGCACTCGGGAGGCTGAGACAGGAGGACTGTTGTGAGTTCAAGACCAGCCTGGGCTACAAAGTGAGCTCAAGGCCAGCCTGAACAGCATAGTGAGACCCTGTCTTAAAAATACAAGGGCCGGGGATCTAGCTCAGCAGTCTAAGCGCCTGCCCGGCAAGCGCAAGGTCGTGAGTTCAATCCCCGGTGCAATTAAAAAGGATGTTTCACTATTCGTAGAATTCTGGAAGAAGTGTTCAAAGTCGTTTTGCAATGTTGTGCTGTTACACAGCAATTCAGCAAATCCATCTAGAAAATTGGGTATTAAGTTAGCTTATGCATAAGGACAGCACATGAACTGTCTGTACTAACTGGAGAAGCCCCTACATAATGATTTACTGAATAAATCTTAAACTTTTTCTTAACTTTCAACTGAGTACCAGACACAGCATCAATCGAGATAGTCTGTGTAGATGCACTATGGTTACTGAGTCGATCCTCAGAACAGCCCCATGACAGTCTCTGGCAGGACTCAGAAACCCCGGTGAGCATGCGTGAGGGTGGGCCACCTCCCAGACACACAGGCTGACCAAGAACACACAAGATGACACCGGTCCCAAGTCCTTGCTCTCTCTGTGCTGCGCTAAGCTGTAATTTCTGTTCTGTTACTCTTTACTAACGACTTTATGAACAAGCACAATATTACAGGTCATTTTATCTGAACAATTTCCAGCTGCGCTTGTCAGGTATAATCACTGCACACAGGTCTGACAGCTGCTGCTCGGCAGTGATGGCCTTTGCTCGAAATGCCATTTCTGACCACTCCCCACCAGTTGGGTCTCTGTGGTGTTTACTTCACAGCTTCAACTGTTGGGAGAGTTATACCTGATAGTTTGTGAAATGTGCCTGGATTTCCTTTATGACTGTCTATTCAGCCTCCTCTCGGCTATTAGATCATGGTCACTTACACTGGGAAAACACGAACTTAAGCAATCCTTTATCATCAGATGTTTTGAAACACCATTGGGAGAGACAAGTGGATAATACAGTGGTCTCTGGTGAAGTTCTAGAGTACTGTCTATCTGTGGCTGGACGGAGACTGCAGGCTACATATGCAAAAGGGTTTTTATAAACAATCAGCAGTGTGCAGTAACAGAGTGGACTGTGCTGCTTTATCACCAGGAAGTCTTCCCTTTCACTTCCCACAGTTACTCAAATAGTGTTGCTGCAGAAGAACCTACGCATCATGCGGAGCTGAACCAGGAGCTACAACTCCACACTCTACTGAGGTTCAGTTCTACGCCGGAACGCTCCACTGGTGATCCAGAAATGTCTCTAGGTACCAACATCTCACTCCCTCAACCTTATTCTAACAGGCATGAAAAACGCATGTCATGGCTTGTGTCTAGATGTCCCCTCAAGCCTCACAGTCACAGGTGGGGCTTTTCAGAAGTGGCAAGATCTAGTGTGTGTGATGCTGGCGTTAAGGGTGCATGTCTACTAAGTTAGCCCACTGGCTGTATAGCGTAGTTCTGTTAGAGTGAAGGGTACCCCACCTTGGATGTAGTGCTACCCACCCTAAAGGGAGGTAGCCTGAAGACAATATAAAGGGACAGGAAAACTCTGTCATTTGCTGCCTGTTGCCTTCTGCCTGCCTGCTCCGTGATGCCCCTCTGCCAGGCCACCCCACCTTGGAGCCAGCCAACTATGAAGTGAAACCTCTATGAACTGTGAGCTACATAAACCTTTTCTCCTTTAACTTTGTCTGTTGGATATTTTGTCACAGCAATGAGAAAAGTAAGACAACAAACAAACAACTTTAAACATCCTGGGTAACTCTTGGATATGAAATATCATTCTCAACTTTAGTTCCTCTGCAACTTTGAATAAACCCTTAATGTCTAACAACTTGAGTCTGCTTGTCTTTAGGTAAGAGAGTTAGGCTAGATGATGTCTAAGGTCCCTTTCAGTTTGATATTTTATGAGTAAAATCCACCCACTTCTGGCACTGTGTCCTTCACATTCCATTGTATTTGTAGCGTTTCTGTTATTAATGATGTGGTTTTCCAAGCACCACATCCTGTCCTGGATACCAACACACTCCGTCCAGTTCCACTTCCACCCCTACCACACCGATGAGCAGATTGCAGCACAGAGGACATAAGTGACTTGTTCGATTACATGCTCACGTAAAAGAGCAAATAAAACAGTCCTTCGTCAGTAAAATTTAACCAATGTCATTATGAAGTTTCCCAATCAAAGGAAACAAGCGTCCACCTACACTTTCCTACTTGATAAACTTCCCTGGAACGCAGAAACTGTCTATAATGACATAAGGGACCATACCTGCTGGGAAAGTATGGCTACAGCTTCTTTATGCTTGGTGTCCCTCAGGTTAACTCCGTTGACTGCCAGGATGGCGTCCCCAACATGCAGGCCTCCACATCTGTCAGCAGGCTGCCCGGGGTGGATCTCAGAGATGAGGATTGGAACACCATGCTCCTTCCCACCCTAACAACAAGAGAAGGCCGTGAGTCAGTTTACATGCTGTCAGCCACAGTAACAGGTTACTCCGGACATAAAACATTTTCCCAAAGACACCTTTCATCACACATGTATGCTGTCCCTGTAAATGCTTGGTGACACTGTATTTGCTACACGGGTCATGGTAAATAAATCTGATGAGTATCAAAGAATTACCTCCATGTAAAAGGATTAGTAATATATGCTTTTTTTCAAACATATTCGAGAGTAGAAAACACCAGAATGTGAAAAATAAAAAACAATGGTCCTAACTCTTAAATATGAATAAAAATACTTATAGATTAAGACTACACAGCACTATATTATCAAATCTAAACTGCTATGTATGGTAAGAACAATTATTTGATGTACCAAAAAGTTGTGAGATTTTAAGATGAATTTTCTGAATGTTAAAATGTGATAATGAGACTAAAATAAAACAGCTCCTAATAGACAGAAGGTTTCTCTAAAGAATGCTGCCCAAGACAGCTGTTTGAAAAGGCATCAAATTAACAAAAGAAGATGTAAGGCTTAGACCCAGCGTCAAAGAAACTTAACAGTTAAATATGAAACGAGGAAAAAACCCAAACCACCTAGAGCATGAACCACAGAAAAAAGAGCCATTATCCAGTCCCAAAGGCTCCCATGAACATCGCAGGATCTGACGCAAGACTATGACTTGGGTCATAATGAAAATGCTAATCCATGCTACAGAGGAACAGTCAACAGTTGTCAGGAAGATTCACAGACCAAGAAAGTACACACAAGTGCTGACACCCAAATGTTAGACAACTGACTTATCAGACTGTGCAACTGAATACTGTTCCCCACACTATGTTCTCCAAGGCAGTAGGACTGTATCAGGTTACTGTACAGAGGGAACTCCAGCACTACTTCTTACTGTAATTGAAATGCCGAGGCCTTCATGGTCCTCCTTAAGGAGAAGAACTTTTCTAATGGGACCAACTCCTTGGCTTTTCTTTAAAGAATCTTGATCCTTATTGAAAGGGAAAAAATTAGTAACAGTTAAGTCATGTACCAAACAAAAGTACTCTCATGGTATATTACTTGCTTTTAGAAATCTACTACCTTCCTGATAGAGTACGGTATTAACATAATAAAGTGGAAACATGAAAACATTTTGTTAATATGGTAATATTTATAGATCACTTTCTCTAATCAACATTTTTAAAATATTGAAATACTGATACATGTCTTTACATAGGAGGACATTACAAAAGAAATTATCACCAGGAATTAATCAATAAACAAGTATCTTCTAGGAGTAAAACTGGGCAACTACCTATCTTCACTGGAAAATAGCTTAAAAGACTTACATCAGTTTCAACTAGTTCGTAGGGATGAAAACAGATTTACAATGTGATCTTTTCAACACTTCCACTCCCCGGCTCTGGTGCCTCTCTCTAAAGGACCTTGGTTCCATTAGTGATTCCTTCTCTCTGCACCTTTATTCTCATTCTCTGTCCCTCTCTCTCTCTTTCTCTAAGCTCCTTTCCTACTCAGCAGGCGAATACTGAGCACCTTCCAGTTCCCAGAGACTGACCCACAAAGCCTCCTGTCCTGCCACCCCTTTCCTGACCCCGGAGGAGGCCCTGCGTTTACACGCCCTGTCAGCTCTGTGATCGCTGTCATTGAGGTTGGGGCAACCTGTGCACTGTCATTTTTCTCCCTC
>RJWT010025462.1:0-16130 GCA_004365215.1 Cuniculus paca | reverse complement strand
AGGTGTCTGCGATCTGAAGAAGGTATAGAGAATCCTTTCCCGCCCTCCTCAGTGGTCCAGGAAGGTTTATAATTGTAATCCCAAGGAGAAGTTACTGGAATTCTAATCAGTTAATTTCAATCTACCACTTCCAGTGCAACCCACAGCGAGAATAAAGACACTGAGACATATATATAGTTATGGAGAGTCAACGGGTCCCAAGTCCAGCCAAGATGGTGGTTCACCAAAACAAAGGCCTTGACCCAGAACCCTTCCCAGGTTTTATTATTCTCCATGAGGGGAGTGGCTCGGGGATGAGTGACAGTGAGAGTGGTGGGAAATACGCGACTGCCCTGAGTACCGTGGGCTGGGCCAGGTAGGTCTGGGATCACCTCTGCGATATGCAGAAGGCAAAAAATGCAGAGAGCACAATCTGCATACAACTGAGATAATAGCTAATAAATTTGGGGTTAGCATTTTGGTTCTGATGTACCATCCTTTTTGCTCTGGACTGTTTCTCAAGGCTCGGTCCCACGGTCCCTGCAGACAGCCTGGAGCAGCACTCTCCATCCCGCCAGGCTCAACCACGCATTGGGGGAGTCACTGGGTGGGGTAACACTGACCTGTTGCTTTGCTTCAGAGATTACACATCATCTCCTCAGCCAGCCCAATTTAAACGCTTAAAGTCAATCAAAGGAACAAAGAAGTAGCCTTTATCCAAAATGGAGATAGGTGCTCTTCTTTTCAAGGAGAGTCAAGGAGTCACCTCTGTGGTTCGCCACAGAAGGGATTCCTATAGGTTCATACATTCAGCAGAAGAGAAGTCCTGCTTCCTGAGGGAGTGGAAGTACTTTCAGCACATGCCCTAAGACCAAATGCCTAACGAGTAATGGTTGGGAATTTGTTTTGAACTGCTTGTGTTTTAGGGAATTCTCAAATCTTAAATCTAAAGCAAAGATGGTATCTTAGTTACTTTTCTGGTTGCTGGGACAAAATACCTGAAACACCCACAAGTTAGAGGAAAGGTTTATTTCAGTTCAGTTTGTAGAGGTTTTAGTCCATATCTGGCTGGCTCCAAGGTAGGGCAGCAAGACAGCAGGGCAGAGGTAGCAACAGAGAGAAAAGTCCATGGCAGAGCAGGGAGGAGGCCACAAGTAGCAAGCCTGTCTTTCTGTACAGGCTACAAGCCTTTTGGGTGGGGCTTCCTATTATCTACACCCACAACTGTTGAACCAATCACTCGACTAATTTATTGATCACACAGCTTTAATTCAAGTTCACATACCCTGGACCCAGTCGGCTCTGAAAAGCCTCACCTATGAGACATGAGGTTTTGGGGAGACATACAGATACAAGCCATACCAGATTAAGCCCATAGTCTGCGTTACGGAGCAGTGATAGGAAGTACTACACACCCTTCACTCCTCCTCATCCATCTGCCTAAGCCTTTTCCCACGGAGAGATACAATCTCTCAGCCCCTAGTGGAACTACAGCTCAGCTCTGGTCTCAATTACTACCTCACGCCTTTCACATTGTCAAAGACAAATGAAGGAATCTTGGATATTTTTACATCTGTCACCCAAGCTAGCTGGGAAATCAGCTGAGATGGAATGAGATGAGATGAAATGAATTAATAGCAAAGACTATATATCCCCTCAGAAATCATATTAAATTTTCTGTGCCTTAAAGTTTCTCATTAGCATAATCAGTCCTCCATACTTCTCAAGAGATGTTGCAAGATTTCTCAAGGTTTTGTATGAGTGAGCAGCTCTTAAAACTAATGATTCCTTCTCAAATACTTGACAATTCCTGCTTTAAAACAGTAGACCTACTCTCTTTAGTTAAATGTAAAAATGTTAACTTGTAATATAATATGAAAACAGGTACTCCAAAAAGCTTCTGGTCTAGACCTGCCTTTAGGCATAACTGCCAACTAAGTACAAGGAAAGCAGCTTCCCAATAAGCCTACTGGAGGCTGAGTTACTGCTGCCTAACAGACACTGAGGATAAATGTAAGAGCTGACTTTAGTATAAGAGGACACACTGATTCAGTCATGTGCAAATCAACCAGCAAACCAAGATCAGAACTTAAACCAGTCAACCAATTTTTGTTTAATTATACAGACTACAGTAATTTGTATTGGATACAATATTTTTAATGGTTTTAAGTAGCTTGTCTAGGTCTTAGTCGCTTGGGTTCTGTTTGCATTTAAAGGAATTTTCAATTTAACACTGTGAAAATGGTCAGATGTAAAAATATACTAGTATAAATTTTTTATTAATAAGAACATACATTAAAAATTCTCCCATGAGATGTGAGAGCCACTGGGGAAAGGATGGACAGATTACCTAGTAATAGTAGCAGCTGAAGAGTTATTAAGTACTTTGGGGTATACTAGCATGAAGCTAAATTGTTTGTTGGTTGGTTGGTTTTCTTGAGACAAGATCTTGCAATGTAGTGCCTTGAACTGAGATCCGCCTGCCTCAGCCTCCTGCGTGCTGAATTATAGGTGTGCACCACCACACCCAGCCTAAACTTAAATTCTTGACATTATTTTACTCAATTCTCATAACCTCATGAAGCAAATTCTACCAGTATGGACAGTTCTCATGCCTGAAGTGCCAACTTGGGACAAGAATCCAGGTGGTCTGATATCATGAGTCCATAATGTTACATAGACCTTATTAACATGAAAAAAAAAAAGTCATGCATCAAATTGATGTGTGTGTTTATTGCACAAATTTCCCCTAGAACCGGGAGGTTATAATACAGGTGTACATTTGAGAAATGTATTCAGAACAAAGAATATGTACATTTTATATATCCACCATCTAAATAACTTAGAGAAAGCAAATAATCTTATAAGACATCTACCAGAAGTAGGTATTATGTAAAATCTGATTTTTTTTAGTAATCATCCTCAGTGTATGCCAACTGCAACAAAATGAAATCTGTGCTAGTAGGTTTATTGCACTTAATATTTTCAAATTTCATAAAATTAAGACATTAATAAATGCCAGGAAAAAAAGCAATTAGTATATATGCATGGAGAAATTAGTTTTTAACCATGTAATATAAAAGATCCCTTTTTCATTTCCTGCTGCAACAAGTGTTTCCATCTGTAATAGATACTTGTACCATAAGAATTTGAAAAAATTTATTTTGAACAGACCAGAATTCTTCATCATATTCATCACAGTGACCATACTTTAGTGGAATAGTAGCAGCTCATTCCTTGGGCTTTTGTAACCAGAGTGATTATGATGAAGGGAGTAGAAATTATAGAAAGGATAAGAATTATAAAACTCAGGAATCCTATAAGGATTAATGATTCTTTAAGAAATTATATGTCTTTTCCATCTCAGCACAGATTAGTTTTAAGAGTAACAGTAGCATTAGCCATTTACTTATTGAAGACTAGAATTATTAAAGAGTAATTTATTAGACATTTCAAATAGGACTGAGAATAGTCTGATGGAGAAAACACCCGAACATAGTTATTATCTATCTGTTACATATTATTCTGAGCCACAATCAAAAATAATTTACAATGGCCCACACAGGAACTTTTCTAGATTCTGAATTCTGCCAAAGAGATTGATTTGTTGAATTCCAAAAAAAGACAACAGAAGAATTTTGTTCATGAATGGAATAAGAAAATTTAAGAAAATCTGTCCATAAACACTCTTTGGCAGCAAGTCATCCATAGGAGACTCAGGTACTAACTGTGACCAGCTAACGGGACACGGGCCAAGTAAATGTCAAGCACAATCATTTCAGATTTACACTCGATTAAAACAACCTCTTTTCTCTTTCTAGTTCAAAATCTCCTGAATAAACACAAAGAGCAAAGCAAAATATGGCCCAAAGCTCTAAATTCAAAGTCAAAGACTAAACAAACCATATAAATTATCCATCAATTAATGAAAAATTAAATAACAAGAATGGATGAGTTATTTAGCAAATATAGTGACTAAGTGGTTTTTTTTTAAGCTAATCAAATATGATGAAAATAGTAAATGAAAGCAGAAATCAACTTTACTTCTAGCATTAAATGCCATCAGACCAGATAAGCAAAGGAAAAACTATAATGCAGTATTTCAAGTAAACTGAGGTAGTAGAGCATATTGAAAACTTTATCTACCCATCTTTCTATTTACATTACTTACAGGAGTTTGGTTCCTTATTAGCCTTACTTATAAGCAACATTCTACACTATATACAAAAGCAGTAACAATTGAAAAGTCTTTGAGAAAAATCAGATTTTGGAAGGGAAGAGCTCTTACAGAAAAGAGAACAATTTTAAAAGAGTTATGAGTTCTATTAGTGTAAACTGAATATTATTAAGCAATGAAATAAATGTTTTGCTCTGGTGGGTTCCAGAAGGGCTCATATGAAAAACAAGGGCCTTGGCTACCTGAGCACTTTTAATGAAAATATTTTTGCCAATGCTTTGGTTCAATTTTTAATCCTAATTTTCATTTATTAAATTCATTTATTGAATCTGTAAATACTAACATTTATAAGAATTAGTTCATACTTACAAAACAAATACTATAAAGTAGTATTCTTATTTTTGGAATCTACATTCCTCAGTCTTAAAAAAAGATTGGCTTTATGTGTATTCTAGAATGTGTGAAACAGAAAAATCACCAGAAAGTAATAGTTCAACATTGTGTACAATTAATACTAGTTGAAAATGGTTTTTAAAAAGGCATGTTTCCCAGTCTTGTATTTCTACTTCTGCTTTTAAAAAAATAGATACATATGTACACTTGGGTGGATAACATAACACATATTGTCACTCATTATTCTGAGTTTGTTGTAATTAATGAACTGTTCAAAAATACTTCTGAGAAATAATTAGCTGTTTTGAATTGCAAAACAAAACAACAAATAATCAAAGTTTTACAGATAATCTGTAACTTAGAAATAATTAAAAACTTAATGAAATGACTATTTCTGAGCCATTTTATCATGAGCCGTCTCGGTATTATGGGTTGTGATATTATATGAAATGCCTTCCTATTATTCATTCGTAGAAATTTCTATAGAATTTTATGCTTTGCAGAATGTACTTTGGTTTTTCAAATGTCCTCGCCCCAGGTTGTTTATGCTGCTTTAGTTTCATGTGGTTAAAAATCTACCACCATCCAGGAGTCCAGTTAAAAAGAAAAACCATCCAATATACACAGAATATGCAATGCAATACAGGATACCCAGGAGATGGACTCATTCAGATGGAAGTCTAACAGGGGAAAAAAAATCTCCATAAATGCATATGGTGCCATCTTCCTTCGTTTCTATTTAACTTGTCACCAAAATTAACTTTTAGATGCCTTAAAGGAGTATCTGAGCAACATATGGAGAGTGAGTGCTTGCTACAGCAGCCAGAAGAGGAAGATCACTGGATTCAATCCTGAAACAAAGAAAACTCAGTTCAGCTTTCTGTACTCAGAAGATTAATCCTACAGCAATGATTACTACCTATAATGTCATTATACCCAGTAGTTACGGTGTCAACCTAGCCAAAAGGTAAGAGATTGAAGATAACAAACATCAGGGATTTTTCAGTAAATAGAACCTAAAACCATGAATTTTTTTTTGGTACTGGGGATCAAACTCACTACCTTGCGCTTGCCAGGCAGGCACTTGTGCTGCTGAGCTAAATCCAAGGCCCTAAAACCATGAATTTAAAAGAAAGCAATGCCTCCTCTAAACTCAAGGATAACAAAAATCATGCATACAAGAAGGTATCTCTCACCTGTTGATGGACCATATATTAGGCAAGGCAAAATGTATTAAGAAATTATAGTAGTACCTTGGCACTCATCATTAATTGGCTCTAGGAGGTAAGTTGAGTACCAAATAAATTGTTTTGGCTGGGAAGGGTAGCAAGCCATGGAGCAATCAACACTGACAAGTTCAAGTTTGCATATTAAGTAGCCAACAAACTATGAGTACAGGACAAAATATTTGCATCAAAATGTGTCAAGTACAAAATTCAATGAATTTCAAAGCAGCTGAGTACCAAGGTATGATTGTATCATCTAGTATAGTAATAAAATAACTGCACATATGCAGATTACTTTGGCTAAAAATGTTTCTACAGTACAACATCCTACCACAAATAATGTATGGTAAAAGAAAAATAGCCAATGAATACAGTGAAAGTTTCTTAGACTAAGTCATAGTTAGAATAATCTGAATAAAATCAGATGTCACTTTTCAGCTAGAAGTTTTTAAGATTTTAAATATAATAGCAGCTTGTGGGAATTTACATTGGTACTGGAAGAGATGGCATTCAGAATCAACTATCAGTGCTGGGGATTTAGCTCAGCAGTGTAAGTGCCTGCCTGGTAAGCATTAGGTTGTGAGTTGGCTGCCTGGTACCAAAGAAAAAACAAAACACAAAACAAAACAAAACAAAACAAAACAAAACAAAACAAAACAAAACAAGAGAAAGGAAAGGAAAGGAAAGGAAAGGAAAGGAAAGGAAAGGAAAGGAGGAAGGAAAGGAACCTGTAAGACAGAATCAACTATCAAAATATTTACCAATATTTATAAAAATTTAACATTCAGGCCCTTTCACTAAAAATTCTACTTTCAGGAATTTATCCTACAAAGATCAAAGATTTCTATTCATTCCAGCATTGTTTTTAGTAGCAAAGAAATACAAACTACAAAATATATAATAGGCCAGGCATGGTGGCACACCCATATATCCCAGTTACTCAGGAGGCTGAGGCAGGAAAATGAGAAGTTCAAGGCCATCCTAGGCAACTTAGCAAGACTTTGTCTCAAAATAAAAATTTAAATAGGAAAAAAGGTCTCAGGATGTAGCTAGGTAGGGCATTTACCATGTGCAAGACCATGGGCTTAATGCCCAATGTCATATACAAAAAAAGAGCTGAGTCAGATAAAAATTCTATTTTAATTCTTCCAAATAGCATTTTGAGACATGACTCATACATTTACAAAACAGTCAGAGAACAGGAAAAGTGATCACAGGTCATATGAAATAGGACTATACTTCGCACCCATCAAGTTCCTGTTCCATTTCTGGTTAGCATTTTGAATAATTGTTTTCTTTCAAAAATTAATAGCAGAGGCTCGGCGTGGGAGCGTACATCTGTAATCCTAGCACCCAGGAAGCTGAGGCACAGGAACTGTTGTAAGATTGAGGCCAGCCCTGACTACATCATGAGACGCTGTCTCAAAAAATGAAAAATCAAAAGATGATACCAGAGTAGGCACAGATATGATATATAATCGATGCTGAGCAGTAGTAAGATATAGGAAAGTATTGCCATGCAGAGTGCTGTTACTCCAGTCAGCTCATCTGAAAGGCAAGGCCAGTATTTGGAATAATGAATTTACAACATATTTAATAAATAATGAAGGAATACTTTTACTTTTTTTAAGATAAAAATGTAGATTTTTAATTTATCCAGACTAACTCACAACATTCTACATATAATGGCACAAGAGATGCCTTTCAAATTAGTGAAAAACAGGAAATGTGCTTTTATATGGTACAGAGTAACCAAAATTATGTGTCCAGCTTCTACTAGGAAGAGACACTTAAAAAGGGCAAAGGGCAATTCCAAGGAACACTCTTTGCTTAGAGATAAAATGATGGGAAAGCAAAGCCAGAAAAGAAACCATGAACATACCCAAGAACCACTCCCAGCTCCTTGACATGAACACGCATCTGCCCCCTGAGATACTCAGACAGCATTTTGCTCTTGAAGTACAGCTCCTGTAACCGGTCTTCAAGGTGCATTACACACTGCAGTTAGGAAAGAACCAAGATCAAAAACTCGTTCCAACTCTTCAAGTAGTGTCAAATTTGAAAGCATCATGTTTTTGAGAATATATTTAGTTATTCCAATGTCAACTAAAATCTGGAGCACATTAAATATGTGGCTTTAGATAAAGTAAGAGTGTAGATCTGTTTCTGGCTCATACCAAAGATTAGCTTTTTTAACTATAGAAAAATATACATTAAAGATTTACCGTTTTAACCTTTACTTTAACAGTACAAGGCGTTTCCATTTTCCCCCAGCCCTGTATGTATGTATGTATTTATTTAATTTATTTAATTTTTGAGATAATGTCTTGCTATGTCTTTAAGTTGAGCTTGAATTTTCCATTGTTCTGCCTCTGCCTCCCAGACTGAGAATACTGGCATGCATCACTATACCTAGATCACTTTAGCCATCTGAAAATATATCACTGGCGTTAAGTACATTCAAAATGTTGTGCAATCATCACCGATCACTTCCAAAACTTTTAAAAAATGTTTCTACTCCAAATTTGATACAGGTAATAGTCTTTTAAATTTATTTGCTCAAATACATTTACATTAGGCAGGTCCATACAGTATTCTGTGGAGGGTAAAAAACAGCCTGCAGTAGTTCAAAGCCAGTACCATGAACAAGTAAATATAAATTACAACATATATATTTGGTTTACTGTCAACTAATTTGCTCAATCTAACAGGTGATTTTTCATGTAAACTGATCCTGTATTAGGTGTTAAAACACTAAATTCTTCCAGAGTATTCCTTTCCAATGAAAGTCAGTTAAAAGCTCCTAACACAAACTTACCTTGTGACTGTTAAAACACAACTCAATGGATTGCTTAGCTTATTTATTGTTTTAAGGTATGTTTTTCCATAATGCTTCCTTAGGCTGAAAATGCTTTAAGAATAAAATGGTAACTACAGAATATGCACATATATACACATAAAATTGTACTGCAGTTTACCACATTACTTTAAACTCCGTGGCATTAACAGCATTCACAATGTGGAGTAACTTTCATCAACGTGATCCACTTGCAGAAATTTTTCTCATCCAAAACATAAATTGTAAACCCATTAAACAATAACTCATTCCTTTCTTCCCCTAGCCACTAATCACTAGCAATCATTATTCATTTTTTGTCTGTATGAATTTGCTCAGTTTCTCATACAAATGAGATTATGTATTTGTGCTTTTATGCCTGGTTTATTGTACTCAGAATTTTATTTTTTATTTATTCTTTTGGGTACCAGTACCTTGTGTGTGCCATGCAGGATGTTTCTGAGGTCAGTTTATGTTGTACCATGTATTTATTCTCTTTTATGGCAGTATATTGCATTGTACGCATTATACTACATTTTGTTTATCCATTTCTTTGCTAATAAAAACTGGTTATCGTATTTCTAACTTTTAACTTATGTGAATAATATTATTATGAACATTAGGTTACTGTTATGGTTTGTGTCTAGGTGGCCCCCCCAAGCCTCATGCAGGCATGGAGGCTGTTGAATCTATCATTTGTGATTGGTTCGTTGTCTAGCGCTGGGGTCAGTGCTGGATTAGTAGTGTGAGTGCTGCACCTGCCCAGGTGTGGAGCCGGCATTCAATATAAGGGAGGGGAAAGGTGTGTTTCTGCTCTTTTGCCCTGTTCGCTCTTGTTGCTTGTGGGCCACCATGAACAGCTGCCCCTCAGCCATGTCACCCTGCCTTGGAGCCATCTGTGTATGGAATGAAACCTCCAAAAACTGTAACAAATAAAAAGAAAAGTCAGATAGCAACTCCCGAGAATCAGCCATGCTGGGACTGGGAGGAGCCGATCAAGGATCCAACTAGCCAGCCTTTCTGATAAGCTGCGCAGACCGTGTGGGACCCAGAAAGAGAAAAAAGTCAGTGTCTCCTGTAAGCCTACCAGCATGCAGGCTGAAAATCACCAAACCCTCTCACCCCAAAAGCCACCAGCTGGTTTGGAGGTCAGTCTGAGCTGATAGCAATTGAGGTACAAAAAGCACCTGAAGGATTGTATTGTTAGGTTGAATTTACAGGCATGGGGCTGACAGTCTGAGCATGTATAGGAAGGGTAACAGTATGCAATACAGTAAATATGGGTTTTTTTTTCTGTCTTGTTTTTAAAGTCTAATAATGTTCTCACTGCTTTGTTTTATTCTTATTTTATTTTTTGCTTTACTCATTATTCTGTTTTGATTGGTTTTATTCTGTTTTGTTTTGATCTGATTTTGCTATAACTGATGGAATGGAAAACTACTGTGAAGATAACAAAATATACTATAGTATCCATTGTAGTTTTCTCATTACCCTGCTTTGCTATTCTGTACCAATTTCACTGCTGTGTTTTGATTGGATTTATTCTGTTTTGTTTTGTTGGGTTTTACTATCTTTAAAATAAAAAAAAAATTTTAAAAAAAAAAGAAAAAAGAAATAAACCTTTACTTCCTTTATTTTGGGCGTCAGGTATTTTGTCTCAGCAAGGAGAGAAAAGTAACCAAGCCAGATACAATTACCTGTTCCACTCTTTTGTTTTTTTGAGACAAGATCTTGCTATATATTCCAGGCTGGGCTTGAACTTGCATGATTCTCCTGCCTTAGCCTTCTGAGTGCAAGGATTACAGGTGTGTGCCACCATGCCCACCCTGTTTGACTCTTAACTATAAATATACAAGTAGAATCCCTAATATGATATGGTATTATATGCTATGTTAAACCTTTTGAGGAAATTCCAAATTGTCACTCACATTACTTGAACTATTTCATATTCCTATCAGCAATGCACAAGAGTTCTAATTTTTTCACTCCTTGCAAACAGAACTATTTGTTAAATAAAACTCAAAAGTATTTGTTTTGAACAGTCATCCTATGAGTAATACTTACCAGAGCCACTTATTACAGTGAGCATGAAATGGCATGTTACTGTGGTTTTATTTGCAGTTCTCTAATGATTAATGATGCTGAATATATTCTGATATGCTTACTAGCCATTAGTGTATTTTGTGTGGTATAAAGTCTATTCAAATGCTTTGCCCGTATTTTTTTGTCCTTTTTTTTTTTTTTGAGACAAGATCTCAGTATGCAGTTCAGGTTGACCTTGAGCTCATTTTGCAGCCCAGGCTGGTCTTCAACTTACAACAATCCTCCTGCCTCAGCCTCTTGAGTGCTGGGATGAAGACATGCGCCACCACACCCAGCTTGCTTTGCCCATTTTTAAATTCTAACGTTTGCTTTTTGTTTAGTTGTAGTTCTTCATGTACAATTATGCATCACTTAACAACAGGAACATGTCCTAAGAGATCTTCAAGTGATTTCATGATTGCACAGTATAGGTCAGTGGCAGCAAACCTATGGCATGAGAGCTACAGTGGGCATGCAGAGCCCTCTATGTCAGCACACAAGCCAAGTTGCCCAGCAGCCAAGTATCAGATAACAGTTTTTTTCTAAATTAAAACCTCGGTATTGAGGATGAACTGTAATGTTGGCACTTTGTAATAAGTAAGTGGGTTCTGGGTCGCTGTTTGGGTACTTGGTCTCTAAAAAGTTCGCCATCATTGGTACAGGTCAGTCACTTGTTCTGGCCTTTTGATGCAATCAAAGAGTAAATAAATGCAAGGCTGCTATTAGCATAGCACCATTTTATAGTAAACTTTTTAAAACAAGGAGTACATTTTAAAATAATGATATTGGCTGGGCATGGTGGCACATGCCTGTAACCCCAGCACTTGGGAGGCTGAGGCAAGGAGGATCACTGTGAGTTTGAGGGCAGCCTGGGCTACATAGTGAGTTCAAGGCCACCCTGAACTACACAGTGAGACACTTGTCTCAAAAAAAAGAAAAGATAAAAAGTATAGTAAATCACAAGCTAGCAAAATAGCCATTCTCACTAGTGAGTATAACTATATATACTGTATGTGCTATACTTTCATCTAATTGGTAGCACAGGTTTTATTTGTATCAGTTACTACAAATGTGAGTAAAGCACTGCACCATGATTTTTTAAACTGACTACATCACTAGGCAATAGGAATTTTTCAGCTTCATTATAATCTTATGGACCCACAAGGATATGTGTAGTCCGTCATTCACTAAAATACAATCTGCAGCACATGACTGTATTGTAGCTATCAATTCCTTTCCAGACATACTATTTACAAATCTTTTCTCCTATACTCTGGATTGTTTTTTCACTTTGTTGACAGGAAGTTTCTAATTTTGAACAAGTTCAATTCATCTGTTTTTTGCCTTTGTTACCTAGGCTTTGGATGTTATATTTAAGAAATCATTTTCATTAAAACTGTCAAGAAGATTATCCTCTGTGTTTTGTTGCAAATGTTTTATGCTTTAGCCTTAAGTCTGGTTCTTTGACCCACTTTGAGTTCATTTTTATATAAAACAATTATTTTGCATGTGGGTGTCTAGTTTTTCTAACATTTTTTGTTGAAAATTATTTCTCTGTTGAATGGTCTTGATATCCTTGATAAAGTCAATTAACCTTATATACAAGAGTTTATTTTGGGGCTCTCTATTCTATTCCACCCTTCCCCCTACCAGTACTGGGGACTGAACCCAGGGTCCTCACACTGAGCTATATTCCCAGGACTTTCTTCTTCTTTTTCACTTTGACACAGGATCTTGCTCAGTTGCCCTAAGCTGGGCTGGAAATTGCAATTGGGTATGTGAAACCTCCAGCTTTGTTTTTCCTTTTGACTTTTAAGATGGATTTTTTCTGTTTCTGAAAAAAATGCAACTGGGATATTGATAGGGAATGCCTTCAAACCTGCACTTTGGATAGTAATTTCATCCTCACAATATTGTTTTAATTCATGAACATGACATGTGTTTCCGTTTATGTTTATCTTTAATTTCTTTTAGCAATATTTTAGAGTTTTAGTTTATAAGTCCTTTGCCTCCTTGGCTAAATTTATATATAATTAATTTATTCTTTTTTTTCTAGTTTATTTGCAGCATTAGAGCCAGGGCCTTTACACTAAGCTACATCCCTCTCCCTTTCCTCTTTCTTTTCTTTCCTCTACCCTCCCTTCTCTCCCCTCCCCACACCAGTTTCTTTCTTTGAGACAGGGTCTTCCTAAGTCATTAAACTGCTCAGGTTGGGATCCAACTTGTAATCCTACTACCTCAGTATCCCAGAGTGCTGGGATCACAGGTGTGCACCACAACACCCTGCTGTTCTAGGTAATTTATTCTTTTTCATGCTATTGTAAGTGGAATTACTTCCTTAAATTTCTTTTTGGATGGTTTACTGCTTGTATACAGGAATACAATTTATTTTTCTAGGTCTTATATCCTACAGATTTGCTTAATTTGTGTATTAGCTCCAGCAGCTTTTTGTGGAATCTAGGTTTTCTACATGTAAGATCATATCATCTGCAAATAATTTTATTTTACTTCAATTTTGAAGTTATTTGTTTCTTTTCCTTGTCTAATTCCTCTGGCAAGGACTTTAAGTACCATGCTGAATAGAAGTGGTCTTGTTCTTTACCTTAGGGAAAGTTTTCAATCTTTCACCATTAAGTATGATGTTAGCTATGGATTTATCATAGATAAGACTTTATCATGTTGACTCAAGAGTTTTTCAACTATGCTATTTTATAATTCTAAGAGAAAAAAACCCTCAAAGTTGAAATGATGTCATTTAGAAGACATTATCAGTATTACAAAGATGGATCATTCACTCTCCATGTATTAGTGATGGTTCAGAATGCACTGGTATTCTACATGAAGCTTAGAAATGCTGCAAGACTACACTCACTACAAGTGGTCAAAAGTCCTGGGTGCTGAAAGCAGAGTATATAGACAGGTACACACTCCTTTCAGTCTTAGCTCAGTGGGATGTAATACCATGATGGAGTGCCTTCAATAACAGAGATTTATTTTCTCAGAGTTCTGAAAACTGGAAGTTCAAGATTAAGGTGCAAATACTGTTGGATTCTAAGGCTCTCTTCCTGCCAGGTGGATAGCTGCATTTGCACTGTGTCCTCACAGGGTGGACACAGAACAGTCTCACTCTCTGTCCCTTATTAGGCCACAGACCTATCATGAAGGCTCCACCTTGAAGACTTAATCTAACCTCAATTACCTCCCAAATATCCCACCTCCAAATGCAGTCACAGTAGGCACTGAAGATGCACAACAAATATTTAGTTTGAAACATGTTCTTTCAAAGAAAAGTGATGAGCCGGGCCTGGTGGCACATGCCTGTAATCCCAGGACTCGGGAGGCTGAGGCAGGAGGATCATTGCGAGTTCAAGACCAGCCTGGGCTACAAAGTGAGCTCAAGGCCAGGCTGAACGGCATAGTGAGACCCTGTCTCAAAAAGGAAAGGGCTGGGGATTTAGCTCAGTGGCCTAAGTGCCTCCCTGGCAGGCACGAGGTCCTGAGTTCGGTCCCGGGTGCAGCAAAAAAAAAAAAAAAGTGAGGAAGCTAGCAGCATTATTCTATATACACATATACAGTAGGCTTTAATCACCTATCAGAATGCTCAAAGTAATTTAAACTTTACATATACTTACAAAATTTGGAGACAAGTTATGCTTATAAAGTTGAAGAGTGGAATGAAGCAGGTTGGAAACAAGACTGGACACTAACACTTCCTTTCCCAACTTATTGTCTGTCACTCGTCTCTGGCTGCTGGCCACTTGGACAGTCCATTTATCCATATCAGCTATAATACAGACAGCTTCTGCTATTGGTTCATCTAAAACTGGATGCTAAAAAGGAAAGAATTCAACTTGTAACAAAGTTTTCAAAGATAATATACAGGGAATGAGAAAACAAAGAGATAGTAAACAAAAGCAGAAAAAAGATGTTAAGTATCTTTAATAAAGACACTCAATTCTTGGCCAGGGATATAGCTCAGTGGCACAGCATCTGCCTGGCAAGTACAAGGTCCTGAGTTTGATTCCCAGTACAAAAAAAATTCACATAATATATAAAAAATAATATAAATATATAATATATAAATAATATCAAATATATATATATATATATATATATATATATATATATAGGCTAGTGATGTAGTTCAGTGTTAGAATACTTGCCTGGGTTTCATCTCAGTCAGGCCCCCCTGCACACCTCAAAAAAAACCAAGATATTAAATTCCTACAACTACTGCCAAGAATCCTTGGTAGAGAATGAAAACTTAACTCAGTAACAGACAGTCTGAGATATCATACAGAAATCATCATAGGTAGAGACTTTGCATTCATTACTAAAACGTTTTCAATCTAGAACATTATTCCATAAGCCTGTGGATCGTTCATTCGTTTTACAAATAGTACTGAGTACAACCATGTGCCAAGCAAGTGGAAGAAAGTGCTTATTTAGATTTAAAGAGCTAAAAGAAATAAGACAAAGTGTATTCATACAAACAAGTCAAGGGTCAGAGTGTATCTGCCTCAGCATCACTGGGGCTATTCCTTCATGATATGAAACACCTTATAGATGCTCTACATTTTTCTATTTTGCCAATGTATATATTCAGAATTTTGTATACAACATTTAAAAGGGGGAAAATCAACACGTATTAACATGCCTCTCCAATATACACTGTTAAATAAAAAGCAAGTCACTATACATACAAACACAACTATATCCCAGTTGTGCTTTTAAAAATTCAGATAGGCCAGGTATGGTAGTGCACACCTGTAGTGCCAGCACTCAGGAGGCTGAGGCAAAAGGATTGTTGTGACTTTGAGGGCAGCATGGGCTACAAAATGAATTCAAGGCTAGCCTAAAGTGCATAGTGAAACCCTGTCTCAGACAAAAATTTAAAAAATATAAAAAATAAAAATAAAAAAAAACTTTAAAGGCTGGGAATATAGCTCAGTGTGAAGGCCCTGAGTTCATTCTACCGGCAAAAGGAAGGAAAGAAGGAAAGAAGGGAGGGAGGAAGGAGAAAATACTTGAAATCAAGTTCTTTACCACTGACCAAAAAATTAGGAATATTAAGAGTATAAAGGAGGACGTCTGTGTTTTACTCTGTGTATCTTGGTATTATTTGGATTTTTATCGCAGGCACAATACTCATAACTTAAAAATTGAAGGCATAGTGAAAAACAGAATTTTAATTCACATATACTGACAAAAAGGCCATGAAGCATGTGTCTGTGCTCCGTGTAGCTTACACAAAAGATAAAAACTGACAAGTATAGATTCTGGCTATCAGAGAGAGATAGTGGCCCTACAATGCTCAGCACTTCAGTATTCTTCTGTATTTGCAAAGGTAAGGCTTTCTTGACAAATGGAACAGTACCCAAAAATGAGAGTAAAATTACAATTTTGAAAACTCAGATCCCATGGCCTTTTCTCTCTC
>RJWT010025461.1:0-16126 GCA_004365215.1 Cuniculus paca | reverse complement strand
TCACAACCTTGCGCTTGCCAGGCAGGCGCTTAGACCGCTGAGCTAGATCCCCAGCCCTGGGGATTTCTTTTAGTTGTTATTTTTGTTGTTCTTGTTTTATTATTTTTTATTGAGACAAGTTCTGACAGGCTGACCTTGAACTCAGAGTGATCCTCCTATCTCAGTCTCCTAAGTACTAGGATTACAGGTGTGCACTGCCATACCAGCTTTGGGAACTGTTTTGCACATGTGTTCTGGGATCTTGTAATGAACAGCTAGCTTTGCTATGCTCTAATCTTATATGTCATCTCCCCCTGAGAAACACAAATATCCATAATTCTTTGTGGGGTGCTGAGGCAGTGGATGTCTCTGTCTTCTTAGCTTCTTCAAGCTGGAAGGGGCTGTAGGCCCTTCCTATTGGATATTATGTGCTTACCAACTACCCTAGGGTGCTGTGACTCACTGAAGAAAGAAAAACCTGTCAGAAAATGAGAAAATAGTTAATGACCATTGACCTTCGCCATCAGCCCAAATATGAGGAGCAGGTCAGATTTTCATACTTCCTGTAGCAGCACTGAAGTCTTGCATTTTGAAGAGAAATCTCAAGTCTTCCAGAGACTCACAGGAGCAGCTGTCTCCTTTTGGGTAATCTTGTTCTTTAGACAGTTCAAATGGAACTGTCTTTATTCTAGAAAGATGAATCCATTTATCTATCTCTTCCACCCTTACTGCAAGGACTACTGAGAGGGGGCCCTTCCATTTTGATCACCAGGTTTTCCCTACCTCCATCTTTTTATGAGCACCTGGTCTCCAGGATGGACAGTAGGTGATTCACTTGAGACAGGAGCTGGCAGTATTCTGTTCCCATACATCTAGACAGCCTATTGTACTTGACCCTGATTAATGACATATTGTAAGAGCCTTGTGGTCTCTGGATCCACTATCATATTAAATAGCCTCCCGTATACAACATCACAAATGGGCTCAAACTTAGCCTAGTTTGGGGCACGTTATGGGCCTTCATGAGCACTATTGGCAGCTATTGGAGCCAGGACTCTGATGTCTCTTGGAAAATTTTGCCAGAGCTTGCTTTAGGGTCTGGTTGACTCTCTCTACCTTTTCAGAAGATTGAGGTCTCCTTCCCATGTAGGATTTTTACAGCTCGTTATTATGTCCCTTGAGGAAGGACCAAAATGGTTCCTCAAGAACTAGAAATAAGGCCAGGGCCTTTAGGACCTGTAGGGCTGTCCTTCTGGCTTCCCTATCAGCCCTTTGGTTTCCCAAGGAGACTTCAAGCATGTCTCCTTGGCACCCTTTACACTTCATGACTGTGACCTACTTGGGAAGATGGACAACCTCTAAAGCTGTAGAATTTCCTGCCTTTGCTTTATATAAGATTGAAAAGTCTACTTCTATCAGTGAACCACATCTTCTTTGGGTTTTGGAGGGGTAAATATCACTGATATTCTGCCTGCTTGCATAGGTCTAGATCACTTGTTCACAAGAGTGGCTAATGTTTGGGGTTGTAGGCATTAAAGAAGCAGGATTAATGGTAAAGCAGGTTTCTATAATAACCTCAGGGGTGTCTAAGAGCATGGCCTGATACTTGGTAAGTCATTCCACTATTAACCACAAGTAATCTTTTGTCTCCATAACAGTTCTGACCCAGTGGAGAGTCAAGACTTCTGGTCTCTGTTCCCAAGTTAACTTTGAGGCTTCTGCTGTAATTACAGCAGTAGCTGCTACTGCTCTCAGGAAGAGTAGTCATCCAGCAACCACTCCAACTAACTTCTTTGAAAAGTATGCCACTTCGTGGGGTTCATGTCCTAGCCTTTGGGTCAAGACTCCCAAAGCAATTCATATCTTTTATGATACGTAAAGAAGGAAAAGTTTTCTTAAGTCAGGTATTCCCAATGCTGAAGCCTGAGTAAAGGCATATTTTATTTTCCTAAAGGCACTGTCAGTCACTTTTGTCCATTCCAGGGGGACAGACTCAGGCCTTTCATGGCCTCATTCAAGGGCTTTGCCATTAGTCCAAAATTAGGTAGGTAGATTCTACAAAAAAGCTGTCCATCCCAGGCAGGAGCAAAACTGTTGTTCAGTGGCCTGAGGCCTAAGATCACAGATAGCCTGGATCCAGTTTCTAGACATCTGCTGTTCCCCAGATATAAGAATATATCCCAGATCTTGAACTTTTTGGAGGAATATCTGAGTCTTTTCTTTGAAGACATTATATCTCTTCTTAGCTAGAAAGTTGAGAGTCTGGACAGTTATATAGTAAGACAACATCTGAGTTGGGCTACAAACTAAAATATCATCTACATGCTGTAAAATGGCTCTCTGTTTAAACCTTGTATTCTTCAAGTCTTTCTTTAGTGCCTGAGCAAAAAAGAGGGGGCTCCCTTTATAACCCTGTGGGAAAACTAAGTATGTTGCTGTTTTTCTCTTGAAATGAGATTTTTCCATTCAAAGGCAAACAGAAATTGGGAGTCTGGCTGTAGTGGGGTGGGGTGGAGAAAAATGCATCTTTTAAATCTAAAACTGAGAATCAATTAGTGTCTCCTGGAATTTGGGAGAGAATTGTGTATGAATTTGCCACTAGAGGACAGATAGGAATGACAGCCTTGTAATGAGACAGAGGTCTTGTACCACCTGATATTCTCCTGAGGGCTTTATCCCAGGGAAAATGGGAATATTGCAAAGGGAATGACAAGGCTTCAGAAAGCCATATTTGAGAAACTTGGGTATGAGAGGCTTGAGGCCTTTAACTGCCTCTTTCTTGAGTGGGTATTGCTTTTGGTTAGAAAATCAGCTGGGGTCTTTTAGTCTTATAACTACTGGCACAGCAGAATTTGCCTTACCAGGTAACCCATTATACCACGCAGCAGGATCCACTTGTTGGCTAATTTGGTCAGGGAGACCTGATGTAGTCTTAACAAGTAAAATCCATTTTGGCCTTAGCTGAAATTTGAGAATTACCCCCAATTTTGCTAGTAAATCTCTTTCTAGCAAGGGAGTAGGACATTGTGGGACAATTAGAAACTGATGGTTAAACATTTGACATTAGGTCTAGGCGATCCTATTGAAAACCTGCTTGAGTTCCCATGAGAAGTCCATGTGCAGGGTTTGGGGAACTATTCTGTGCTTGTGCTCCAGGACTTGTAATTAACAGGCTACACCTATTTCCCCAACCAGTTTTTCCATGTCCTAATCTCCTGTGTCAGGATGGGAGGCACTTCAACAGCAAAAGATGATGGTAAAGGACCCCATGAAGAAGAGTCAGCTTAAGCAAAAGTAGGGAGACAAGGGCTGCAGATAGGTTTGAGCACAGGCAAGTATGCTGATATGGTTCAGGAACAGAACCTGTGGAAGTGTATGGCATTAGATAGGCTGGACAGGTCCACTGGTGTTACCAAACTGAATTATCAGGCCAAGAAGTTTCTGTGTTATTCTGCTGGTATTAGGATCAAATTCCTCTTTAGAAAGGACATTCTGGGACGTACCAAATTAGTAAAAGAAGAGAAAAGAGGCAGAGAGATCACGTAGGGATTGTTTAGAGAGCAGATCTATTTACAGATTATAATTTCTCTGAACTTTAAATATGTTATAAACATTTAATACATGTAAGAGACAGAGAAACCTCTCTCCTACTGCACATACCTCTGCCAATAGGGATGTGGGTGTGGTGAATTGACAACCGGTGATCAGCTTGTAACACCCAGCCAAACTGAATCAGCATGGTGCTGGGTGTGGATGGCCCACCTGGGTATTGTTGCCAACAACACAAAAAGGAGACTTGGAAAGGAAGAGGTAGTGTTATTGGTTCTCCAGGAGGAGACTGTCAAGCTTCTTTTCTGATTTGAACTTGGCTGTTCTCACATCAGAGGAGCTCGGGACCTCATTGTTGCTAAGGATAGCTGTAGTAGTTTTCCGGGGAGCACTGGTCCTTACTTCGAGCATTGCTTCCTGGCTCCAGTGCACATCCCTCAGCCTACTGGCACAGATCCTTCATTCCACTGGTATAGACTTTCTAGATTCCACTACGGACCTTTGGGCCTTCCAGCACAGATCTGTGAAACAGACTTGCATAACATATTGTCATAGGTTCTAGGTCTTCAGCTGGACTCATGCAGGACATAGCCATGGGATCGAGGCCCTCAGCCAGATTATTTGGGTCTTTAGTGTGTGGACAGATTTCCACACCCTTTTGTATTTGACTCTTTGGGTGACTATCATAAAATAATCCAGTAAATTATGTGTCCTGTATTAAATTGTTTCCCTTGCAAACCCCAACAACAGTGGGTCATCCTACAACATTAAAGATGTTGCTGATTCTAGAGGAAGAGAGTATTCATTCAGCTCAATTTATGCCAAGAAGTGTAGATCCCAAAGTTAGAGTGATTTTCTTGCTGAAATGAGATTTTATCAAGGCTAAGAAAGAGTATCTCCAAGAATAGTACTCATCGTTTTACTTAGAGAATTAAATTCTTCAATTATGTAAAGAAAAGAAGTTGATCTGCCCTTTGAATATAAAAATAATAGTAGAGAGTAAAATTACTGAAGGTTTTCCCCTATTTCTGGAAAATGAATTCTCATACAGAGCTGGTTTGACCCTAGTCTACCTAAATGACCAACTTCGCAACTAGTTTCTTATAAGCAGAAGACAATTGATGTTTCTATTTAAGGCACAATGTTTTAATGACACTTTTGTATGTTGGATGGTTCCTTAACACCAACCTATCATGACTTTGAAATTTCTTGCGTTCTATTCTAATGGATTTGATTTTCCCCTCTTGCTTTTAGGTATATTGTTTGGTATGGGATTTGTATTTCTCCTCCTCCTCCTCCTCCTTTTTCATTCTGGAGATTGAACCTAGGGCTTTCACTGCACTACATCTCCTTCTTTATTTTTTTATTTGAGGTAGGATCTCACTAAATCACTCACATCCTTTTCCTTTATCCTCAAACCTTCATGAAAATCCCAATCTCTCACCCCAACTATGCTATTTCTCTTGGAAGCTCGCCCACTCTCTCCCTTGGCAATGTACTCTGGCCAAAAATAAAGTCTTGTCTTTTCTACATTCCTTTTCTATTGATAAATTCTTTTACTGGCCCACTGTACACCATCTCATGTAGCAGAAATGAAAGTACCATCAGACAGCCAATGTGGTCAGTGCTGCCTCCTTTGAAAGGACATGTAGCCAGGTAGGATGCTCTCTGCAAATAACCTGAATTAGAAGGTATATGGGCTCATGAAACAGAAAGTCAGAGTAATGCAGGGTAGGAATCAGTTTTGTTTAACTCACTGGAAAAATTATGTGATCATGAACTCAGGTTTTGATCCGGCAATTTCACTTCTGGGTATTTACTGCAAAGGTTTGAAATAGTTTGTCAAAGAGCTGTCTGCATGCCTATGTTCACTGTGGCACTGTTCGCAGTAGCCAAGTTATGGTATCAATCTAAGTATCTACCAACAGATGAGTGAGTAAAGAAAATCTGATATGTATTCAATCACTGGCACCAAAAACAAAGAAAGAAACTTATGGTACACATACACACTGGTATACTATTCAATCTTTTAAAAAAAAGAAGGAAATTCTGTCATTTCCAACCACATGGATGAAAGCTGGAGAATATTATGCTATGAGAAATATTCCAGGTAGAACAAGATAACACTGTATGTTCTCACATGTGAAATCTAAAACAACTGAGCTCATAGTTTCAGAGAGTAAAATGGTTGTCATAGAGACTGGAGAGGGGCGGGAGGAATGGGAAGATGATGGACAAAAGGCACAAAAATCTCAGATGGAGCCAGGCATGGTAGTGCATATCTATATACCAGCTATACTACAGAGGTTGAGGGGGGACGAGCGCAAGTTCAAGGCCAGCCTGAGTCTCTCAAAAGGAGGTGGCATTGAAATTAAATCTTGCAAAACACAAAGAGAAACCAGTAGAACAAACTCTGAGGCATGAAATAGCCTACATGTAGCAATATCTAGTAATATGCTGTTCTATTTTGTGTCTAGATTTCCCCCCAAAGCTTCATGCAGTCATAGGGCTTTTTGGAGGTGGCTGAATCTAGAGTGTGTGATTGATTCATAGTGCAATGATGGGATTAAGGGTGCTGAGGTTAAAGGTGAGTGATTGCTGATCAGTCCACCCTAATCCTGGTAGACTGGATACAAAACAATGGACAGAAACAGCTCTCTCTCACGCGCGCTCTCGCGTTCTCTCTCTCTCTCTGCTTTTGCTTTTGCTGCCTTCCACCTCCGTGAACTATCGCTCCTCTGCCATGTGACACCCTGTCTTAGAGACAGCTGATTACTGACTCAAACCTCTATTAACTGTGAGCTAAATAAACCTTTCCTCCTTCAACTTTGAGGGTCAAGTATTTTGTCTCAGCAACGAGAAAAATAATTAAGACATAAGCTACAGTTGGTCACAATATACAAGGAAAAGCTAGATTGAGTAGTAGAAAATAGATTTGCCTGAAAAGGAATATAAGATTTGGAATGGGTTCCCGTCTCAAAATAAAAAATTTAAAAGAGCTGGGGATATAGCTTAGTGATAGAGCACCCATGATTTCAATGCCACACACACACACACACACATACACACACACCATAAAATTAGTTGAAGTGATGAATGTGTTAGCTTAATTAAATTCAGTCTACCCTCCCTCCCCTGTCTTAAGAGGGGTGTCAGTAGCTATTGGTGTTGTAGTCTACTTTTTAAGACTTAGCAAGGCCAATGACATTCCTTTCCAGAATCTTCAAACATTTTCTTGTGACTCGTTGGTCAGAATTGGTTATTATGCCCCCTGCAACATTTTTTTTTTTCCATAATGGGGATAGAAACCAGGGCCTTGCATATGCTGCTGAGTTACACCCCTGGCCATTTTTATTTTTTATTTTGAGACAGGATCTCACTAAGTTGCTTAAGCCAACCTTGAACTTGTGCCCCTCCTGCCTTGACAAACCAAATAACTGGGATTACAAGTATGTGCCCCTGTGCTTGGTGAATTTTTGTAATTTTTCATTCCACTTTACAAAAAAGTTTTAAGTGTCACGTTCAGGTAAAAAAGATGAATGTGGGCAAGCGCTTTCATCAATAGCAAATTTTTGTTTTTTATTAAAATAAATGGTATGGTAATATTTACCTTCTAGTCAATACAAGACAGATAGCATAGTGTGGTATTAAAGCAAATTATTTAGAAACATCATAGATTTTATCTTGGAACAAAATCTGAGAAAATTCTGTTTCCCAAAGCACTGAGTCTATCAGGTTAGTTTCCACGATGTCGATCAATCTTTTCTGAACTTCTACTACTGTATGTACAGTATATAGCTTACTTAAATACTGAACAGAAAAGAAAGAATTATAACTCATAGATTGTTCTCTTCAAACCTGTGTAAAAAAATTAAACATAATAGCTGGAGTCAATGTATGCTAAAGATTTTATATACAAAGAAAATTATGTAAAGTCATGGAAGAAGATAGCTAAAGTTTTCAATGGTCTAAGAAGTTCTCATTATGGCATTTTATTTTTCTCTTTGACAGATGAGTGAACTCTGAAGTGAAATGAAGGTGGAGGTGCTCAGGCTAGTGCATAACAGAAATGCACATTTTAGAGAAAAATAATCAGCTCCACCTGAACACCTGAAGGTTGAAGAGATGATTGTTTATTACCATTTACTTGCCAAGTACCAGGCTACATTCTAAACCTGCAAGGAGGTCCTTACTATCAAAGACAAGGTCATACTATCAATTATTATGTCACATCAGGTAAAGAAAATACAATGAAATGATAAATGGCAATACTCGGTGACATACGTTAACTGTCAAGTGAGTATACAAGGTAAGTACTACTGATTTTCAGAAGAGGATGGGGGCATGCAATAGATGTAGTCTGAGGAGTCTTATAAAAAGATGTGGTGCTTGTGCTCACTATAGAAGATCAGGACAAACAATAGTGGGATAACTACCATTTGTTAAAATTCTACAGTATAAATACAGAAGAGATAAAGGCTTGAAGAGATGAAGGATGGTATATAAACTTATGTGGTTGATGAGAAGTAGAACTAAAATACCCATCCAGATTTGACTCAAAAGACTACATTTTTAGTGCTAGGGATCAAACCTGGACCTTGCACATGCTCGGTAATCACCCTATCATTGAGCTATATACACCTCCAGTCTCAAAGGACCATACTTTTTTTTTTTTATCATTTCTTTGCAGGGAGGAGAAAGACGTTGCAGGAACTGAAAGGAAAAGATTGATTCAAAGGGCATGCAAGTGGAGATGTTCTAACAACAATTCAAAAATTAATCTAAATCATGATAATACTAATAGTTATCATGTAGCAGGTATTATTCTATGCATGTTACATAAATTGCTTAATTCTCCAACAATTCAAATAAGAAAGTAATATTATCATGCCCCATTTTACGGATGTGGAAACTAGGTGACACCACTTGTACTATACACAAGAAGGTCAAGATCTGAACTTAGCATTCTGACACCAGAGTGCACACCTTGACCTGTAATATCTTGCTTTTCAAATTGTGCACAAGTTAAAGGTTAAATAAGAATATGGGAGGAATATGCAAAGAGAAATAGGAGGGTAGGAAAATGAGTCAGGCAATGAGATACAGCCAGAAAAGGGACCTAGCTTTAGGGGCACACACAATTAGGGACAAAAGAGGGAAGAAACAGAGTGGTGGATGACAAAAGACACCAAAGAGAGGCTCTTTCATCAGTGCATGTGGTCAGCAGAATAAACATTGCACAGAAGAAAATATGAACTCGATAAAACTGACTGAAAGAAGGATCTTGGTTATCTTAGAGAAAGGCATGTCAGGGATGGAAGTCAATGTTCAAGAAATATGGAGAGGAGGAGAGAAGGATGTGAGTGTGGTATGAACTACAGTATTTAGGACATTGTCTTAGTCACTCTCTTGTTGCTGAGACACAAACTTGACACCAGCAATTTATTTATTTATTTAATTTTAAAGAGAATAAAACGAAACAGAACAGAGTTAAACACAACAAAGCATTTCAGAACAGAACACTGCAAGTAATACAGGTCTTCAGAACATAACGATAGGAGATTAACAATGGCTACCCTAGGGAACACCAGCAATTTAAAGGAGAGGTTTATTTTGGCTAACGTTTCAGTCTGTGGTTCACAGGCTTCAAAGAAGAAATAGCAGGACAGACAGAAAGCTGCTTACATCAAGGCAGTGGGAAGCAGAAAGAGAAGAGAGGAGTTGGGGAGGTAGATAAACTTGTCCAGCCCCCAGTGACCTCCCTCTTCCAACCAGACCCCAGCTATTAACAGAACCTTCAGCTATTATCATAATCCAATCACCTTCCAAAAGCCCACCTATGAGTGCATGAGGCTTTGTGGGGACATCCAGATATAACCAAAGCAGACACTGTCAGTGAAAGGTGAGAACAAAAGGCAGGCTATAAGAGTTGGGCAACATAAAATAAGGCTGACTTATCTGTGATCATTCCTGCTCCCAAGGACTTGGCTAAAAAAAGGTATTCTACATACCTGGTGTAGCACACACCTATTATCTCAGCTACCGAGGAGGCTGAGGCAGGAGGACTGTCAGTTTGAGGCTAGCCTGAGCGGTTTAGAGAGATCCTGTTGCAAAATAAAAAATAAAAAGGGCTGATAATGTAGCTCAGTGCCAAAGCACCTGACTCACACATGAAAAACCCTTGGTTCAACTCCTAGTATCAAACCAAACCAAACCAGACCAGACCAAAACAAAACAAAAACCAAAAACAACAACAACAAAAAACCCACTACAACATCCAAACATAATTTGAGCCCCAGAGAACCCTTCTTTTAACAATAAGTCAAATAGCTATGATGGGTTACTACATGGATAAACAAGAACTCACTTTGAGTCTTGTGATCTCTGTTAGGGCAAACGTGTTCTCTACTACTCACTCTAGGCTTCGTCATATATTATAGCCAGTTATAGCTTAATACTGGATAGTGCTGCATGCAGGCTGTTCCATGCCTCAGAGTTTTTCCTCCTGGTTTCTCTTCATGTTCTGCAAGGTTCAATTCAAATACTGTCTCCTTTGAATGTCTTCTCTGATAGCCATCTGAGTGCCAGCCTTGGCTCTGTGTCCACACCCCGTCTCAGCCCCTTCTGCTCCCCTATGACTCCTGGCATTTCTGTTGTTCTCACATAAAACCACACACTCTTGTGGGAATAGAATGCAGCTTTCCTTGTCGGCTTCCCAATGCCAAACATACAGCCTGACCAGAGAAGGCACCAGTAAATTCTCAGTCAAGGAGTAGATGAAGGGGAGTAGAAGCCAAGGCATCAAGCAGTACCGTGTTTTCCAGTCAGTCCCTCTGTCATCCTGGAGGGATAAGCTAAGTACTCAGCTTCCAGTAGCACTTGAATTTAAAGTAGCATATCACAGCAACTTCCTCACCCTCAATATAATGTCTTCTTGATCTCCAGAAACTAAAAATAGCAATTTTTAAAACTTGTAATCCTTTTTCAGGCATAAGCCTCTGAAAAACAAATAAGCATCCTTATCCCCTCCCCATCTTTTTTCCCCAGTACTAGGGGTCGAACTCAGAGCCTTTGTACTGAGATATATCCCCAGTCATTTTAAAACTTATTTTATTTTGAGACAGGATCTTGCTAAGTCTCTCATGCCGAGCTCCAACTTGTGATCCTGTCTCAGCCTCTCAGACTGCAGGGATTACAGACTTGTACCTCCATCCCATGAATAAGGAAACTAAGGCAGGAAGCAGCGCAAGTAATTACAAGAAATTCATCTCTTATACTCAGGATCTCAGGACCTCTCAAATGTTAAGTGGTCTGCTCGGGCTGTGCTGAGTTTCTAAGATCCATGTGTGACTCTGTGTCCCTCCACCAGCCTCTGTAGATATCTACCCCATATCTTGCTCCCACACCACAACCCAATACTCTGCACCAACTGACCCTATACCAGATACATACTTACTTGTAAAAACTTTGTCCAATTTAAAAAGAAAAAACTGTGTCCAAATACTATTATAAATCTTCCTATAAATGGTCCTATTCTCATTCTGTAGGTCAAAATCTGAGCCACCGAAGGGAATGGGCTGGTTCCGTAGAAGTTTCCACAAACAACAGATGGATTAGAATCATGACATACACATGATTTGATGAGTTTGAATTTGCCGAGTCTATTTTCTCTAATCCATGTGAGATGAGTTAGAATTGGTTTTGTTTGGTTTTTTGTCTTTTTGAGACAGGGTCTCATTATGCAGTTCAGGCTGGCCTTGGGCTCACTTTGTAGCTCAGGCTGGTCTCGAACTTGCGACGATCCTCCTGCCTCAGCCTCCCGAGTGCTGTGAACAGTTTTTTAATGTCACTTGTGGTATCTCCTGCTTTTTCATTGACTCCAATTAACCTTAAGTTATTCTTCTTTGCCTCATCTAGCAACTGCTGGATTGATTTCTCATGGTACCTTACTATTTTTGAGAAATCTTTTTTTTTCATGATCACTAACTGCAAGCCTGTCTTCTATATCTGAGATCCTGTCCTCACACTGGCTTAATCTGCTTTGAATACTTTTGATAGAATTTTTATTCTTCTGGATATCTTCTTGAATCTGCCTTATGGATTCTATTTCTTTCCTATGCTGAACATTCATGGCTTCCATAATTTTCTTTTCTTTTGTTTTTTGTTTTTTGTTTTTGTTTTTGTTTTTCTAGCACCAGGGATAGAATTTACAACCTTGTGCTTGCCAGGCAGATGCTTACACCACTGATCTAAATCCTGGACCTTTTGTTTTGTTTTGTTTAATTTCTTTTTTGATTCCATAATTTTCTTAAGCTCATCTATTTTTTTGTCTATATCTGCTCTAGCATCACTAAGCATGGTCTTTATTCTGGACACTATTTTTGCACTGGTTTTGGGATTTTGAGTCAGTTGGAGGATCTTTGACACTTTGCCACAACATTTTCTGTGACCCTTAGTCAATCTCAGCCATGGAATACCAGGGTCAACAGCGGTTTAGAACAATTATGTCACTCTTGGCTATAGTGGTACCAATACAATCAAATACAGCCTAGGAAATGATAAAGTGAGCTACCCATTAATTTGCCACTTTTAACCATATGAGCTAGATTCATGGTTATATAACAAAATCTATAAAAACAAAATTATATGCAGTATGCAAATTCCTTTCTTTTTTTCTTTTTTTCTTTTTCTGGTACTGGGGATCAAACTCACAACCTCGTGCTTGCCAGGTGGGTGCTGTGCTGCTGAGCCATATCCTGGCCTAGTATACAAGTTCTTAATATATCCATTTTGCCCTCAGGTGTTAAAATTTAAAGTGGGTTAAGGAGAAAATACAGAAGCAGAAGAGGAAGAGATTAGAAGTAAGATTGGAGGAGAAAGGGGGATCACACTAACTTTGGGAAACTGGTACAGAAGACTGTAGGGAAAGAGAGAAGAAAGATAAAAAGAAGAACAGAACAGAACCATAACCACAAAAAGGCTAGAAACCACATTCACACTTATATAAAAACAAGATCAAACAGTGAAGGAGGGGGAAAAAAGCAAAACAAAAAGTAAAAAACAAAAACAAATGAGACAGGGGGGTAGGGGGAGTCCATTTCTAGGTTTGTCCAGATTTGTCTCTACTTTCACTGGCAGACAGCCTGTGGAAGCAGAGTCCTGATCCATGCCTATCTATTCCAGCAAGCCAGCAGTAGCTTTTTAGCAGGGTAGTGGATAATGTGAGCAAGCCTGCACTTTCTGTTGAGACCAGTCGCATTGGTTCACCACCTACCAAGCACCTTCCACAAGTCTGAGCCCTTCTGGGAGTCACTAGATGGGGCCAGCTGCAGTTTCAAGTTCTGCTCTTAGCCAGCCCGTCTCCAAAATGGCTCCAGATCAATTGCTCTCTCCCATGGGAAGACTGAGCCCTTTGCAGTCTACTGCTCCCCTCCACTGCCGTGTCTGTCCATAGAGGCCTCCAGGGTTGCCAGCCTTCACTGTGTGTCCACAGGTTTGAACTGCTCCTCTCACACAGTGAGTTCTGTCTCAGGGAGAAGATACCACTAGCTACTTTCTTCTTCTTCATTGAAGTTTCTCTCTTTATTCTCTCCATGGTCTTCAAGTCGTGCTTCAGATTCTTCCTGGGTCCCAGGAACCCACTTCTTTCTTTCTTGTCTTTCTCATGTTGCTATATTCCAGCATCTGGATGACAACTCTCAGAGAGGTTCTTTCTCTGCTGCTTACCGCTCCACCATTTTAGATCCTGTCTAGATTCCAGTTTGATCTAAGAAAGTCATTCCAAAACTATTTCCTTCTTTAGCTTGAAGTTCTAGAAATAATAAGGCAGTTTCATTTTCCTCAAGGGCAGGTATTAGATATTAAGTCTATCACTTCCTGATACTACTCACAGTACTTATTCTTTGTCTGTAATAGATACTTTGTGAATCTTGCTGATGAAGAAGGTAAATAATCTCTCTGAGCAAGTCAGCAGACTCTACAACTTTGAATTATTGCCACATGATGGTTTACATTGGTTTAGGAAACATTACACTATTTCAGAGAAAAATAATTTGATCTTACCATATTTTTATTTTTATTTTTGGTACTGGGAATTGAACTCAAGACCTCACACTTACTATGAAAGCACTTTAACTGCTAAGCTAAATCCCCAGCCCCCCATATTTTTATTTTATTAGAGACAAAGCTTTTACTATATATCAGAAAAAGAGAGGTCATGCTTGTTACCAATATAATCCTTGGGCTTTCTGAATGAACAGAGTTACAAAATGAGATTGCATCTGAGTAAATACATCAGTCCAGTTGCAGGCTCAGCTTTTTATAGGGCCTTGTGGGCAACCATAAGAACCTGCTCTTAACAACCATTACCAAATGAAATAGGAGACAGTATTCTTGTACCAGGATGCAGATAACTCTATTGCATTTACATGAAAGTTATTAACAAGTTCCTTATGGGGCATGGTGATGCACATCTGAAATCCTAGCTCTTGGGAGTCTGAGGCAGGAGGATCATTGGGAGTTCAAAATCAGCTTTCACTATGTAGTGAGTCTGCCATAAACAGAAAATCCTTTTTCATGACACATACCTACTCTTTATGCCTTCATGAGGTAAATATTATTTCTATGAGTAAACTGTGAGTAAACTGTGATTTAGCAAGGGTAGGTAACTTGCTCAAGACCATGAATAAAGGAAGGAACAGGAAAATAAACCACATCCACTTGGATCTCGCTTTCACTTCTCAGTATATTTCTCTTGTGTCTACCTTACAGTGTAATTTGGGACAATCTAATATTTGGATGATAAGGAAAGAAAATAGTTCAAATGGCAACTGAAGAAGAAAATAATAAGCATAAGAGCCTTCCAGATGACACTGTCTATGTTGTAAAAAAAATGGTACGTGTAGTGCTAAAGTGAAGAGGAGACTGAGGAAGAGATGGGAAGGAGCATGTCACCAGACAAGTCCACACTGTTAAATAAGGAATTCAGTAAATTGGAGAGAAAGGACAATTGTTACCTAAAGAAGAATTCTGTTTAGTGAAGTAGAAAAACCAAGAGAAATCGAAAATCACCATTGGATCACCATAGTAACTACTGCTATGGACAAGATCAATCAATGTTAAATGAGCAGGTATAGCAAAATACAAATAAAATAGACATTTGTTGATAGTAATATATCAATGTTGATATAATAGTTGGAACAAACATACATTTCCTTTATTTTAACAGTAGGGAAAAATGAGCAAGGGAATATGAAGACCCTATGTATTATCTTTATATTTTTCTTTAAATCTAGAACTATCCAAAATTTAAAAGTTTATTTAAAAATAAAAATTAGGCATGCATAGTGGCATACATGTGTAATCTCAGCACTTGGGAGGCCAAGGCAGGAGGATCACCACAAGTTCAAGACCAGCCTGGGCTACATAGTGAGTTCAAGGCCAGCCTGAACTATGTAGTGAGACCCTATCTCAAAAAAACCAAAAAATAAAAATTTACCTGGGTGTGGTGGCACACACCTGTAATCCTAGCACTCAGTAGATGGAAGCAGAAGGATCACTGTGAGTTCAAAGCCAGCCTGGACTACATGATGAGACCCTGTCTCAAAAAAAATTGAGTATGTAAAGTTTTAAAAAGAAATAAAGGAGTCAGGTGTGGGGTGGTGCATGCCTATAATCCTAGCACTTAAGTCTGAGGCAGGAGGATTGCCACCAGTTCGAGTACAGCCTGGACTACATAATGAATTCAAGGCCAGCCTAAACTACATAGCAAGACCCTGTCTCCAAAACAAACAAACAAAAAACCCAATATATATGGGGCTAATAATTAGCTCAGTGGTAGAATACTTGTCCAGTATGTTCAAGGTCTTGGGTTTAATCCTCAGCACCACCAAAAGAGAAAAAAACAAAAAAACAAAAAAACTGCATAACTCCACAATATCCTCTATAAAATACTTGATTACAAAGAAAAAATAGTAAACTTACAGTGAAGAAACTTGGCAGATACCACCTTAGACAAATAATCAATATTAACAATCACCAGAAATTAGACCCTTCACTATCATGTATCCCAGATAAAAGCACTGAGAAATATCTGTGATATTTTCACCAAAAGACCTGTAACTTCACTAACAACAACAAAAACAATGAAACATACTCAGACAAATCCAAAATGAAGGACTTTCTACCAAATTCCTGACCAGTATAATTCAAAAGATTCAAGGTCATGAAAGGCAAGGAAACATGGAGGAATTACCAGAGACTAAGGAAACACGTCAATTGGTTGCAGTGTGGGGTCCTAGCTCCAATTCTGCAACATGAAAAGAGTGGAATGAAAACTGATGAGATCGAAATCAAAGTCTGTTTTAGCAAGAACATTGTACCAATGTTAATTTCCTAATTTTGATAATATGATCAGGTACAATGTTAACACTGGGGAAAGCTAGGTGAAGGGTGTATCAGAAATTTTTGTGTTATCTTTGCAATTCCATCACGAGTCTAAAATTATTTCAAAAAATTTAAAAATTAAAGCATTAAATCATATATAAATAATACAAAAATTAGATCTCTTCTGTTTCTTAGGGCTGAACAATGCCTTCCT
>RJWT010025460.1:0-16145 GCA_004365215.1 Cuniculus paca | reverse complement strand
CCTAAGTCTCTCTCTGCGTCTCTGTCTCTCTCTATCTGTGGCTCTCTCTCCATCTCTCTTTCACCTATCGGGTCATAATAAGATGGAAGCTATCTATACAGCAGAAAGGCAGTCCTTGGCAAGAATCAGATCTGCCAGAATCTTAATCTTGAATTTCCCAGTCTCCAAATCTGATAAAAAGAAATATCTATTGCTTAAACCACTAAGTTTATGGTGTTTTATTATTGCAATCCCAATTAATTTAGAATGACATATAAGTATATGATGCATTTTCTTTCTTACTTTTAGAAAAGAATAGAAAGATTTATAATCTCTGCTAGAAGAAAAACTATTTTTAGAGCCTTCCTGTAGCAAGGATCATTTAGAAGTCATCTCTAATTTATAATTTATAACATTAGTTTCATTTGTTCAGATTTCTCTAGACACAGATTACAATGTCCTAGTCTTCTGAATATAATTCTAAGAAAATCTCAGGCAAGTTATTTGTCCAAATTCCTATACTCTCAGCCTTTTCCAGGTGATGGAGAGAAGTCATCCCAAATACTGAGAGAGAAACATGTCATACTACTTGCCAATAGGTCCCTATCCGGGTTTCTTCTTCCACCTTGACCATCATAACTGGAATCTGGAAAGTCCATATTTTGTTTGTCTGGGATGCTCTTTGACACTCACTGACACACATTTATCGCAGACCTCAGTGTCTGTGCGGGGGTAACTTTAGGTCCTTATAGATATACTACTTATATTAGACAAAAGGAATCCTGCTGTGGTCACTTGTTAATACATTCTGGGGTTCCGAATTTGATCTTTGGCGGTACACAAGCTACACCCAAGTTTAAGGCAAGAGTATTTTCTAAGAAAGTTAGGAAAAGTTCCAAATTCTTTTGGAATTCAATCTCATATACAGTCCCAAGATCTTACTTATCTTCATAAATACTCCCATCTGGCAAACCTGTGACCATGTTAAATGCTCTCACTCTATCCAATCTGGATAATTATAACAATTTGCACGCATTTGAAGTGAGAAAGCTATTTAATCAATGACATGTTATAAATTTCTTGGAATCTTGAAACAACTTGAGAAAATACCAAACCACAATCCCTGCATTAATAAACCAAGGCTTTTAAGAAACATAGACGTTTATCCTCCAAGTATGGATAGCTGTCTATGCTGGAGTCCTGAGTCTAGAACTCATGTACAAATAGCTGTGATTGTAAAATAATGTAAAATGATTGGTCTTCATCAGTCATGTAAGCAGTAAAGTCATCAGGGAATTTTGGTTCCTTTTATAAAAAGAGACAATCACTGATTAGCTACTCCCTGTGAAAACAGCTCCAAACCAAAAAAACAGCCTTGAAGTATTTTCTTGAATGATCTTCAAAAAAGATTATTTTCTTCATCTGCTCAATCAATAATGTCTGTGTAAAACCATGCTATAAAATTTTCATCTTCAAACTACCTTAACTTCACATTTGTTTGTTTGTTTCTCTGTTTGTTTAAGAGTATCTCCCTATGTAGTGTGGTGTGGCCTCCGCCTTGCCATTCTCCAACCTCAATCTCCCAGGCACTGGAACTGCATACATGTACCAAATCATTTAACATGATCCTTCTTTGATGTAGTCATCATACTTTCAAAGATGACACACTTAAATCCTTCTACAGATCCCTTGGGTCCCCTTACATCAACCATCTTATTTGACCCTCATACTGGCTACCACATAAACTGCAATGGATATCTACTGTCACTGAGCTAATTTGCAGTAAGTTTAGAAAGGTGTGGTACAGATCAAAATTCCTTCAACTAACTGTGAAAGAAATTAGGGTTTTTTTCAAAATAATAGATATCAGCAGTGTAGCCTCACAGTGGATTTCTTCCAGTATGTTCACAAATGGAATCTTTTCTATTATGTTAGGCCCACAAAGACACTACTTATGCCAACTATAAGGGTCCAAGATATAAAATCAGAATATGCAAAGAAAACTTTCATATAAAGAACTAAAAGGTCCCATTTAAAAAGATATTCCTTTCTAAACTAGAGGGTGTACTCTCTTATAAAGATAGAGGTAATTTATCTCTACTTATAATCCTGGTCTAATCTGGGTGGGAGTTGAATGCAGTATTAATATATTTTAGTTTCATTCCAATTTGTCCTTGTTACTAGAGTGATTTTCCTTTTTTTGTCAAACCTCTCAATTGAGAGCCTAGGGACCTTATCTACATAGCTCTCCACGTCTGAGGCAAATTCATTTCTACTCTTCAGGAATTTTATGCATAATCATTTAGCTTTTTGCTCCATTCAGCTTCAAAGCTTGCAAATGCCATGAGAAAGAAATCAGTCTCACCTGTCAAGGATCATCATACCAATTCTGTGCAAAGGGTAAAGTCTCCGTGGTTTCCTGTGTCACTGTGCTGGTTCAAACCTAAAGTCTAGGCTTTGACTATAAGGAATCCTAAGGGGGAAAGAAGCAAGTACCTATTGCTTTATCATTTCCAGTTAGATCCACTCTCTGTGACATTCAATTCCTGTCTGTTTCATCTTCAGGCCCTTGTCTCTGGAAGTACTTTGTTATCTAAATTTCCCGACATTCTGAAAGATTACATGCTACTTTAGAGGTGCTTTCAATCCAGCTCCTCATCTGCTATGCAGTCAGATTTGAACAAGCATCTTGGATAGAAAACTAACAGATGCTTCAGGATTTCCAGGTTTTCAATTTTGTTATTGCAGTACTGCACTCTGTGAGGCTCTGACTCACTACAGGTCATAAAAATGGAGCCACTGACCATGGACTGATATCTCTGAAATGATGAGCTGGAATAAATCTGTCATTCTTTAACCTGATATTTTTTGTTCCAATGACTCAAACTTGACTAAAATAGAACTTGAAGGGAGTATGTTCTCCTTAAAGAATAAGGAATGTAGAATATGGAAAATATACCTTTTTCATTAAGTATCTATTCTGATGCAGAACTCAGTGTCAGGTGCATGACAGGTTCTACCTGGAACATTAGGAAATTCACTACTCTTCTCACACATACTCCAACCAAGAAATCCATGCTACCAGACACTTTTCTAAATAAACATAGCCAGAAATACATGGTCTGAATGATATAAACATCTAGTGGTAAGGGAAAGTTGTTAGGAATTTTTGAAGTTAACAGTAAATTATATAGCAGAGGAGCTTGCATAATAATAGTACAGTACAAAATCACATTCTGATATTCTTGTTATACAAAAATTTGCATTCTCTAAAAGTAGATATTATTAACGGGATAGACTCAAACACAGTGCTACTGGCTGACTTAATTTTGAAAAACAAAATATGAGTCATCAATGTTATTTCTATGAATCTATCATATTCTACCTGATGCAATGATCTTTATAAAATTGAAAAATTGCATAAATAATGTGCCAAGAATATGCTAACATACATCTTCGAAGTCTTTGTAGAAATAGAAATTCTTCTACTGCCTCTGGGGATACAAAACTTAATTTTGACTTATTGCTTTCTTAGTTCTAGAGTGAATTGATGGTGTTTTAACACTATCCACAACCTTTGTGCCATAGTGTGGAAGATAACACTATTCGATCATTTGGATTCTGATGTCATGTGAGAAGCTGGAGAAATAATCAGTGTTTTCATAATTCTACTACTCCCAACATGGAATGAATTCTGCTAAAATATCTTTACTCACAAGACTTTCAGATTGGCAATTCCAAGTGTAAACTTAGGCAAAGTTCATAGGAACTAGTGTTGGTTCAGAGTCAGTATTTACCAGTCTTTGAAACATTCTATTTTATTTTTCTCCATTGTTTATCATCTACATCATATCTTTTCATCTATATCTGTAGTTTTCAGTTGCAATTCCCTAGAAGAAAGAAACCTAAATATGCAAAATAGTCAAAACTTAGTCTGAATCAGACTGCAATGTCAGGTGCATGAGAGATTCTGCCTGGATCTGAATGCAGAATTAAGATATAGGATACCTTGCATACTTAAACAACCCTTAGGAAGCATTGTTTACAATGAGGACCTGATTGATTATATGATATAACCTGATTAAATATTTAACACATTAGCATCACACAAAGTGAAAACTCTGTACATGGTAGCAATAATAATAATCATTAATAATATGCTCAAAATATGATATTGAAACTGTTAGTCAAAGATCTCCCTTCATGTATATATTCCATTGATGTTAGCCACTTTCATCAAAAGACTAATCATCTTTTCCTTGCTAATCTCTTTACTTTCATATAAATAATCAAGAAGTTTCATATTCTACTTTCAAAAATAGTTTTTTGAAGAAGAAGAAAACAATTGAGCAGCAATTCTTTAAATGACATTTTCCTCTATTGTGAATAAAAGAACATATTTAGTATTCAGTTCTTCTGGGTCAATAATATTGCTATTTCTTTCTCCTCTATATTTAGCATTTTCAGTTCAGTGTTTCTGTTCTCAGCTCCCACACCAAAAGTGTAATTTCTTTCATCACAGGCATTGTTAATGGTTTCATTTAATCCCAACATTGTATTTATCTTGGATTTTGCTCTACTTCTAAAATGCAGTGGGCTAATTTTGGGACTCTATTGAAGGGTTGAAATGTTTTATTGCTAAATTTACCCTTGCAGCAAATTTTCATGAATAATAGAATTCAGTATTCTTTCTTCATTATCTAGTTATAAATACTATTACAACACTGTATTCTTAGAAAAGTCTTTTTATTTCAAAATCTGTTACATAAAGTTTCCAGAAGTGTTATAAATATACAGCCTTCCAAGTTACTAACTGAAATCTACCTGAGATGACCCAGATAGTCTAGTTTTGTTACATTCTCAGTTTTTTAAAAAAGTAGTTCCTATACAATTGGAACTGTAGAAATTCATTCATTTATAGCTACTTTAAATGTATTTCATGTGGTATTTGAATGCTGGATTGTATAAATTATCTCAAATTCTGTCTACTGAGAAATGACTCTCCTTTTTTGTTTTTTTGTTTTTTGTGCATGTGTGTGTGTGTTGGGAATCAAACTCAAGGTCTCAGGCAAGTGCTGTGCAGCTGAGCTATATCCCCAGCCTCCAATTTTCTTCTGTCTAACTTCCTTTGTCAGTTTTCGGATATTGGAACCTCTCATTAGAGAGTTTTTCAGCCATTAACACATTTAAGATGAGCAATTTAAATGTGCTAGAACTTGTCTATTCAAACAAGTGAAGAAGTATACTGAGAATATGAATGCAAATGTCGGACATTAGAAAAATCTTAATAACCTCAAATGAAAAGTTATTCATTGTTATTGACAAAAATCAACATGTAGATAACAATTTTTCAAAAATAATACTATGGTAAGTGTGGAGCACAGCTTTCGATTTGACATCATTGAAAATACAATTTGATGGAAGAAGAAATAGGAGATAATTTACAAATGTACACATATACAGACCACACATTTAGACAAACACCTATATGATACATTACCATATGTTGACACATAAAGAAGTAAAATAAAATTTTTGCAGACAATATAAAATGTTTATCATATTTAAGCAGTTTTGAATTTTGCAAAGAGTTTCAAGCAGGCACACATAAAAGAATATTATACATGCAACTAATTGAAATTGAACATTTCTGTACAATTGTCACCCTAATATATAAGTATGATACATTTTTCAGTACTACTTGGATTTTTTGAGACAGTCTCTCACTACATAGATTTGCTGGCTTTGAACTCACTATGTAGCCTAGGCTGTCTACAAATTCCCATCTCAGCCTCTGCAGTGCTATGATTATAGCTGTGAACCACCATACTTGGGTAAAAATTGTCAATAATGAAAAGATCTAAAGATAAGCTAAAATTTATAAACTTTCCTATACAAGTAAATATAAAATAAACAATACACAATTGATAATATGAGAGAAAAAACATTATTTAAAATCATAATATTGCTTGCCAATCCTGCTAGACATAAAAATGCAAATTAAGAAGCCAAACAGACTTCATACAATAATCGGTAACACCTTTTCTGCAAACTCTTTTGAGCCTTAAGATTTTAATCATATGGCATTTGTTTTATCTCTTAATTCAACTTCAACTTACCATCTTACAAACTTCTCATTGATTTTTTTTATCCCAATAACTGGTCATCCCAATAACTTTCACTCTTGAAGGATATGATTGGTTGACTATCATTTTCAGCTATAAATATAGGAACATAATTTAATCAAACTGATTGAGAGTGTTCAATGTTTCTTTGCCTTTATTCATTTATTCTTGGCTTAAATGTTCTTGAATTACAGAGAAAATGAAGGTAAAATCTCCAGATTTGTTTATTTCTCAGTTTAGATTTTTAACGTTTTTTGTCTCATCCTTTTAAAAACTTTGATATTATGAACTTGCATATTTAAGACTTGTATTTTCTTGCATCATGAAATATCCTTTGCCTCATAATGTGCTTCATATCTTTATTGATATTTTTATTCTCTTTATGTTGTGCTCATATTTTTTGAAATCCATTTTTCCTTCTTTTGAAATAGTCCATGTGATTGTATATATACTTTATATTAAAATATATAGCACACTATTATTATGTTGTTATTTATTTATTTGTGTTTCTGGGATTATAAATTCCTTGCATTATTCAGAATTAGAATCAGGTTTCTTATTATATTAGCCTATAAATCTTAGTTTAGCATCTAAAAGGTAGATACGCTTTTTTTTTTAAGAGAATAAAACAAATACAAAATAAAACAGAATGTTCAATCAAAACAAAGCAAAGAATGTCATACAAGACTTCAAGACAAAACAAAAATAGACTAACAATGATTACCATGTTGCCCCTTGCTCTTTTCAAAATAACTTCTCATACCATAAGGAATAATAAGATCAAACACAACAGAACAGAATAAAACCAATCAATATAAAACAATGAAAGCAATACAGGACTTCAGAACAAGGCAGTTGAAATACTACAGTGGCTACCGTAATGTATCTTGTTATCTTCAAAGTAGCTGTTTATATCATCAAACATAATAAAAACAAACAAAACAAAATAGAATAGTCAATCACAACAAAATAATGAACATGGTACAAGACCTCACTACAAGATTAAAGGAAATCAATAATTGCTACCATAATGCCTCTTGTCACCTTCAAAATAACTGCTCATGCCCTCAAGTATAATACAGTCAAATAAAACAGAATAGAATAAAACCAATCAAAGGAAAACAGTGAAAGCAATACAGGACTTCAAACAAGACTGCAGGAATACAACAGAGGCTATCCTGATGTATCTTATCTTCAAAGTAGCTGCTTAGACCTTCACACATAAAATCAAACAAAGCAAAATAGAATAAAATCAATCAATAGAAAACAAGGAAAGCAATAAAGGCTTTGGAACAAGATAATAGGAAAACAATAATGACTGCTGTAATCCATTTGGTTATTTTTGCAATAGCTGTCCATGTCATCAAATATAATAAAAATCCAACATAACTAAACAATAAAACCTAGCTAAGCAGAACCATGAGAACAATTCAGGGCTTCAAAACAGAATTATGGATTAACAATGGCCATTGCCTTCCCCCTGGAGACATCTCCTCCCCTTTCACCTTCACAACCTCTATTTCATATTTTGGATCCCACTAATTTCCCCACTTTCTTATACTAGGGAGACAATACAATGTTCACCCATGTGACTTTGAACCTTTTCACCCATAAGTGTGCTCTCAAGTTGTATCCATTTACCTACAAGAGTCTCAAGGTTATCTTTCTTTATAGTTGAGTAGCTTTCCATTGTACAGAAATGCCATATCTTTTCTTTCCCTTCTGCAGTAGATGGGTAAGCTACCCCTACTGTTTTTTTCCTGGTTCCCTGTCGCACAGAGCATTGTTCTCTCTCCCCTGACTCTCAATCTATGAATTCCATTTTGAGTTAAATGTGTTTGTTGGATAAAACATATTGATGGATCCTGTCTCTCGATTCACTCTACCTGTGCCTCTTTCCACCAGCGAATTGAAGCTGTCTACATTAATGGTCATGGCCAACATGAACTGGTGCATCTCTGCCATGCTATTTTCCTGCCACTGCCTGTGTACTTTTCCCCTCCATTCTATTGTCTGTCCCACCTGGTGATTCCCCCCTGCCGTTCCTCCTAGAACCATGGTCTTTCTTATCTCTCTCCAAAATGTCCTTCAGTATTTTCTGCAGGGATGGTTTGGCAGTCATGAACTCCTTCAGTTATTCTTTGTCATGGAAATATCTTGTTTCTCCATTAATTTTGAAAGCTAGTTTTGCAGGGTACATCAATCTGGGTTGGAAGTTGTTTTCTTTCAGGACTTGAAATATTTCACTCCAAACTCTTCTTGACTTGATGGTTTGTGTTGAGAAGTCTGTTGTGATTCTGATGGGTTTTCCTTTATAGGTGATCTGTTTCTTTTCTCTAACAGCCTTTAATATTCTGTTCTTGTGTTGAATTTCTGGGATCTTGATTATTATGTGTCTGGGGGTAAATTTACTTTGGTTATGGCTAGCTGGAGTTCTATATGCCTCACTTATCTGAGTAGCACATCTTTCTCCCATGTTTGAGAAGTTTTCTGCTAGTACTTCTGTAAATAGAGTTTTTATGTCTTTTGTGTTGACCCCTGCTTCTTCATTGATACCTATTACTCGTAAATTATTTCACTTTGCATCATGTTGCAGTCTTTGAATTGTTATTTCCTGGTTCCTCATTATTTTTAAGAGGTCTTTCCTTTCCCAATCACAAGCTGCACACCTGTCTGCAAGGTCTGAAAGTCTATTTTCAGTTTCTTTCAATAGCTTTTGCCAGCTTTCAATGGAGATTTTAATTTCCTGGATATCTCTTTGAATCTGTTTCATGCATTCAAAATCTCTCTTATATTGTTTATTCATGGTTTCCCTCATTTTCCTTTCCTCCTCTATTATTTTTATCTATGTCTTTTTTAGAGAAGCAGAGCAATTCTTTAATTATGTTTTTCATTTCTTCTTTTACCTGAGATAGTATTTCTGTTCTAATTTCTTTTATAGCCTCATGGAGTTGTCTCTTTACTTCAGTTGCCGTCATCACAGAAACTTCAGGTGTGTGACTCTTGATCTCTTCCACGTTTTCATCTCCTGGACTTGCTCTGCTTGGGTTGGAATCTAGGGACTGCCTTTTGTTTCTTCGTCCTGACATTTTCCTGGGTTCTTCCAAACAAGCGGGTAGTGGGGTTTTGGGAAGCTCCCACATTGGTTACAATTTCTCTGGAGCGTGACTGTTTGGTTTTCCTGGCCAGTGCTGGCTAGAGGTATCCAATGGTGGCTATTGGGTGCTCTGGTGCAGGGCCTGCTTCTATTCGTGGAAGCATCCAGGGGGCTGCTGGAATGCATGCAGAGCAGGTCCTGCCTCTGCCTTCCCTCCGAGCTCCTTATTGGCAAGTGGGCATCTCCCTTTGTCCATTGGAATGTGCTCTGTGCAGAGCTTGCCTCTGCTTTCCCTCTGAGCTGGTTACTGGACAAGGTAGATATGCTTTTGAAAATTCTCAGCTTTTTGTTATCTGCAAATGTGCTTATTTCATATTCATTACATTAACTGAATATAAAATGTTGCATTGGTATTTTTCCTTTCACTATTTTAAAAATATCATTTTATTGTCTTTTGATATGTACTGATGCTGATGGGTGTCATTTTTATCAGGTTCTTCTGATAGGTAAAATGTATCCTTCTGTTTTTATGCAGTCAAGGATTAATGGATGATTTTTATTAAAACAATATTCTGATATAAAGGCAAGTACCAAATGATAATTTATAACTGGGTATAATGAGAACTCAGGTAAAATCTCCCAATCTTTAAAGTACAGTAAGATCTCAATTCATGAACACTTCTGTTTACAAACAATTCGGTTTGCAATCAAAAGCACTGAGCAAAATTTCACTTTGGTTTTGTAACTCCTGAGACACATGAGAATGGCCATCTTTCCCACACAAACAAAAACACAGCCATTTTCCCCAAAATCAAGTTTGTAAATGGAGGTATCACTGCTTGTGTTCACATTTCAAAATGAGGCTCAAACTGTGGCAACATCTAGATTATAAAATTGGAAATGCTGTGATTATCTGGATCTCAAAAAGGTTTATTTACCCCCCCAAAAAAAATTAGAGTAAGAACCCCTAATTGTTTCCATCTTATCTCGAAGGGAGAAAAAGAATTTCAAGGAGAGGAAAATCTACGTTTTTTTTAAAATCCAAGATCATTCTTCAGCGTTTATCGTCTACATGACAGATTCTGATACATGCAGTGTGACAACTATTTCTTCTAGTTTTCCCTTGGGCATAAGAACTGAATATAGAGAGCCAAAATAGGTATTATTATATAAGTAAAACTTCAGAAAAGATCACGCATTCTGAAAAAAATATTAAAGATGATTTTTAAAGCTAAGGATTTCTACTGTCCTTTGGTTGTTTTAAAGGTTTTAGGGTTTGTAAAAATCAATGAGATGCTTCTGAGCCTAAGCATGATTTTCTTTATATGTAGATTTATTGCCCTTCATTGACATGGGAGTTGGTGATTTTCAACAATTTCATTTAAAAAAAGTTTGATTCCCTTTTCCTTTTTTTCAAGTATTTCTACTGCAGGTGTCATTCCTTTCTGTTTTCTGGAAATTTAGATTGCATACATTGTTAATATGTTGTGTCTTTTCTTACAGATGATGATGAACCTTTCTTCAAATTTTTGTAGTCTTTTCTGGATCTTCCACTAAGAATACTTCTTTTGAAAGTAAATGAACTTTTATTTCTGTGGTTTTCAAGTCGCTGATCAGGTCATATAGCAATTATGGTATTTTAATTATATGTTATATTACTTTTAATTTTAGAATCCTGAGTCATCCTTTGCATCATTTCAATTTTTTGATGAAATTTTCCAACATTTCACTCAATATCTTTCCTTTTAAAAATATTAGAAATAATCATAGTAGATGCTTTATCTATATGTATACATTATATTATTTGTTAATTTCCATTGCTAGTTATCTTAGGGTTTTGGTCTACTGATAATCTCTTCGTTGCATATATTTTTCTGCTTATTTTCATATCTTGTAATTTTTATTCCATGTTAGACATTATAGGATATTTGACAGATTTTGGATATTCTATGTTTTCTATTAGGCAGTTAAACAGTTACTAGCAGGTTAGTTTGGTTCTGTGTAGTTTGGTTTATTCTTTGCTGTGATAGCCTCATTTTATTGTAAACCTAGTCCTATAAATGGTCATTTTCTGAAGGTAGAGGCTAAGAAATTTAGTAAATATTTTAGACTTCAAAGACCATACAGACTCTACTCTTCTCCTGTGTCTGTTTAACTCTTCTGGTATAGTGTTGAAAATGGCTTCTAATAATATGTAAATGAATGTGTGGCTCTTTCTGATTTTCTTTTTAAATATTTATTATTTGCAAAAACAGGCATTTGACAGACTTTGATCTATGGATCACAGTTTGAAACATTTGACATAGGGTGTGATACTTCTTGTTTTGTCTTTTCTCAAATAAATGCCAGAGATTTATTAAAGTCTCTGTAATCAGTCTAGGTGAATTTCCAGTATTTTCTGCAAGTACTGAAACTCTAGTATCCTATCTAGCTTTCAGCAAAGAAATGGTTTGCTCTTTCTAGCCCTTGTAGAGTCACAACCTGTGGATATATATCTCAACCTTTAGCCCAAGGCATTCTAACCTATCACTTCAACCCTATCACCACATATATACCCAACAAAATTCCACACACTTCGTACTCATGTGTACAGCTTCAACATATTTCCTACCTGGTGAAGAGAATGTAGCTGTTTCTGTGCCCAACTCCACTAACTTCATCCTCAGCTATGCAAGACCTTATTTCACATAAGTGTCAAGTTTTACAGGCATAGTTGGAAAGTTTTCCAAAATGAACACTGAGATATTTTTGTAGCTTATTTTGTTTTGCTTTACTTTTCCTAAGAAACAAGTATTTTTTTTTACAATTCTTTAATCAATGCCAGAAAATTATTAAAGGTGAGTTTTGCTTATTTTCAGAGACAGACTCAGCAGCAGGGCAAGTCAATTACCAGTTACTTTATTATGGATAGAACAAGTTGCTGCAGGAGTTTTGAAATGAGTGTTAATTATTCACTTACAAGGTTCCGCCAGTGCCCTGGAACCTAGACCTTCGCTGTTATGATCCTCCTGGGTCATTTTGGAATTCAAAACATCTCTATCTGCTGTAAACACTCCCATTCTGGTGAAGTATGCCTCAAGTGAAAAACAAATGGCAGAAGATCTTGCACCATAACCCAGATTTTCTGCAGACCTCCACTTATTTTTATTTCCAAGTAATGTTCAAATATGACTGATTTTGTAGTATGACTTGAAGTCTGGGATTGTGATGCCATCTGCTTTGCCCATGTTACACAGAGCTGCTTCTGCTATTCTAGGTTTCTTCTGGTTTCCTATGACATTTAGGATTACTTTCTCTGGTTCTGTAAGGAATGCTATTGGTATTTTGATTGGGATTGCATTAAATCTATACAACAGTTTAGATGTATGTCATCTTTACTATATTGGTTCTGCCTATCCAGTAATGGTATGTCTTTCCATCTTCTCATATTCTCTTCAATCTCCTTTTTTAGAGTACTGTAGTTTTCATTTTAGGAGTCTCTCACTTCCTTGGTTAGGTTAACTTATAAGTATTTCATTTTTTCTGGATGCTATTGTGAAGGGTACTATTTCTCTAAGTTCCCTTTCAATAAATTTGTTATTTGTGTACAGGACTGCTACTGATTTTCGAGAGTTGATGTTGCATCCTGCTACACTGCCAAATTTGGATATTAGCTTTAACAGTAATAAAAACCATATGATACTAGCAAAAAATAGGGTTATGAGTCAACAGAACACAGTGGAATTTACAGGAACAACTCCAGGAAGAGTCAGCTATATTATTTTTGATAAAGTGTACAAAGTCCTTTGCTGTAGGAAAGATAACTTCTTTAACAAATGATGCTCAGAAAACTGGCTCTCCACGTGGTAAAGGTTGAACCTAGACTCATATCTTTCACCATGCACTAACCTAAAATCAAAATGGTCAATGGTCTAAACACTAGAACAGTAACACTTGATCTGCTGGAAGACAAATAGGTAAAATTCTTGAAAACATAAGTTTAGGCAAAAACTTTCTGAACAAAACCCCAGTTGGCCAAGATATAATACCAAGAATCAATAAATGTGACCATACCAAATTGAAAAATTTCTGCACAACAAAAGAAACAGAATGAAGAGACAACCTACAAAACGGGAGAAAAATTTTGCCCGCTACTCTTCAAAGGACTAATATCTAGAATATGAAAAGAACTTAAAACATTAGATGCTCCAAATTTTAAGACCAATTAAAAACTGAGCATATGAAATGAATAGACACTTCTCAGATGAAGAAATAGAAATAATCAATAAATTCATAAGAAAATGTTCAACATCACTGGTCATTTGAGAAATGCAAATTAAAACACTGAGATTCCATCTCACTCATGAAAGAATGGCTATCATTAAGAATCAAATCAATAATGATTGCTGGTGAGGCTGTGAGAAAAGAACCCTTCTCCATTGTTAGCTGGACTGTAAACCAATACAACCACTATGGAAATCAAGATGGAGATTTTCTCAAAAACTCAAAGTAGAAACTACATTTGACCCAGTTAGTGCCCTTCTAGGTATCTTCCCAAGAGAGTTAAAAGCATCATACAAAAGCAATGCATCCATACCCATGTTTATAGCAGTGTACATGTCCATTAACAGATTGATGGATTTAAAAATGTGGTATTTATATACACAATAGAGTACTACTGTGTCATATAAAGGATAAATCTGAGTCATTTGTATAAAAATAGATGCACCTTGAAGCTATAATATTAAGTGTGGTAACTCAGACACACAAGTTAAAAAATCATGTGGTTTCTCTTGCATGAAAAATTTTATATATATATATATATATATATGAATATGACATATAATAGGAAAAGAGAGAAAGAAAAAACAATATTGTGATCCAGTGTGAAAAATGTATCTAAAAGTATATCTGGACATAGTACAACTATCTGAAATGTTTTGTAAGCTCCTTAGTTTATTAGTCTGATTTTCAATCTGTATATATGATAATTAAATTTATAAGATCTTGTAAGATGAATAAATGAATCTGGTGTTGGAAAAATAAAAGAGGGTGAGAGAAAAAGGGAATTGAAATGTGTTATGCACAAGTACCAACCCTCTACAGTGAAGGTAATCATGATGTACTGCAAACATGTACTAATAAAAGTTAAAAAAAAGTGAAAAAAAAAGACTGAATTTAAGTAGTGTAATGAAGGTGTCAGAATAGAATGCCCACATATTGGAATTTATTCTCCACATAATTATAGGAGGTATATGAAATGCTATGTCACTTTACCAGTAATGGGAGGTACAAGTGTAGCACCTTTTCTCTCACTTTAAATATTTAATTTATTTAAATGGAACATATTAGCAATACCATTGACATAAATGCTTTCTTTCATCAAGCTATTTGGATTTTGGTTATTCCCTCTAAAATTTGTTCTGTGTTCCTTTCTGTTCCAGTTGTTTCTATAAAAACTTCATTTCATATTTATTCTATATATACAACTTGTATTTTAAATAGGTATTTTTGTTTTATTTGTATTTGATCAGTCAGGGAATTAAAATATGCATACTGGACTCATCTCTAATATCAGGAATAATATTATACAACTTCATACACAAAGTAAGACTCTAAACCTCCATTCGCCTATTAAGCCTTCTCTTTTGCATATCATCATACAACTTACTGTTTATGCTTCAAGTAGATGATTATATTTTTAAATGTACAATATTAAAGTGTATTTATAACTTTACAATTTCAAATATTGTTCATTATTTCATATACAACTAGGTATCATTCTGTATAGCATATTATCTTATCCTATAAAATTTCTTTAATATTTCTTATAGTGAAAAACTTCTAGTGATTTTTGACATTTTATTTACTCAAAATTTCTTTTTTTCATTTTAAATTAATTTCACCTGGAGCACTGTGCAAAGTTTCAACATGTATTTACATTGCAAAATTAATTTAAACCTATTTATTCTCTCAAAGATTTATCTCTTCTTTATGGTAAAAATATTAAATCTTTTCTTCAATCATTTTGAGTTCTAGAAAACATATTTGCTATCTATATTCACTCTATTGTGTTATTGCCAGAAATCTAATCGTTTCCTAACTGCAAGTTAAACTAATTAACCCACCTTCCCCAACACACTCATGACTTCATTTTTAAATAACATTTATAATCATTTCTTCATATATCTACTCTGTAAATTTTATTATGTGTCATCTCAGTGTTATTATTACTCTAATTCATATTCTGCTCCTTTGCTGATGTTGAATTGTTGGTCTAGATTGACTACTATTGAAGATACTGGGTTTGTTACTTGTTGCTTTTATAGCGTTTTTATTTCATTTTCTACCGACAAAATTATTGGTGGATTAACTTGCTCCATCAACTTGTTTCTAAGTGACATTTGCCCACAACACATATAACCTTCACTCTAAAGTTAGAGTGGCCTTCATTTGTGATTAGTCTCAATACTCAGTTGAGTATTTGAGATATTCAGCAATGCCGCTGTTGTTGTCAGGGTTTATACGGGAAAATATTTCATACAGGACACATAATTTATGGGATTATTTTCAAATATTCACCCAAAGAGTCAAATGCAAGAGTGAAGGAGATCCTTCCACACACTAGAGACCCAATGAATCCAACTGAGTGCCTGGATCCCAGTGCAGTCTCTTCCATGAGTCCAGCTGGAGGCCTAGAGCCCATGACAATGTCTCATTCAAGTCTGTAATAAAGATCTGCACTGATAAAGCCTAAAGGTCAGTGGTGGAAGCTAGAAAGTCTGTACCAGTGGGATGAAGGATCTGTGCCAGCAGGCTGAGGAATCTGCACTGGAGCCAGGAAGTGCCACTTAAGGTGAGAACCAGAGCTACCCTGAGGAAAACTGCAGCCATCCTCAGTGACAGCGGGGACTTGAGCTTCTCCAATAAGGACAACAGCTGAGTTCATATCAGGAAAATCAGCC
>RJWT010025459.1:0-16130 GCA_004365215.1 Cuniculus paca | reverse complement strand
GAAGGGAGTAACCAAGAATGAGAATATACATTTCTAAGTCATGTTTCTAGTGATCTACTTCTTCTAGTCAGGCCCCACCTCTAAACATGAGACTTTTGGGGGACTTTGTAGATATGAACCACAACATTCCATTCATAACCCACAAAAGGCTCATGACCATCTCAGTATGTAAAACACCTTTCACCCAACTCTAAGAGGTACCAAAGTCTTGCTGAAAATTTCCAGCATTGTTGAAAAGAGCAAGTCCAAAGTCTACCCTGAGCTTCAGACAGAAGCCTAGCTGTGAGCTCCTGTGAACACCAAAAAGAGAATTAAATACTTCCATCATACAAAGGGACAATGTAAATATTCACATTACAAAATGGAGGAGTAGAGAAATAGAAAGGACTCTGACCAAAGCAAGACTAAAAACCAGCATGGCAAAGAGTACCTCCTGTAGTTTCAAGTCCAGCACTCAGGGCAGGTTGTGGCAAGATGTGAGTTCCAAGTGTTGGGCAGCACCACCGCTACAACTTTGCCAGTTGCAGCCTACATGGCCTCTCTTTCAGGCTGGTTCCACTCACAACCTGAAGTTTTTCTCCACAAATATTCTGTGTTCTTGCATCTCTAACTTCCTGGGGTATCTGCTTTGCTATCAGCTTCACCTCCTACAGTTTCATGCATCACTTTCTGAGGGACACATTGCTTGACCTCTTAGGCTTTCTTTTGAAATCTGGATAGAAGCCTGAGTGATCCCACATCTCTTGTATTCTGCAGACCTACAAAACAAGCATCAAAAGGATTCAGTTGAAGTCTGCCACAAGTACCTGGAACCTTCTTGGCCATGGCTGCAGTAGCCTCTGAGCACTCAGATGATTGAGCACAGTGAGGAACCGGTACACTAGGCAGAACTTACTGAGCCAGAAATCCAGAAGCTCTTTTCTCAAATGAAAACTTTACAGTGTTATGATAGGGTTTACTAATTCCTGAAATGAATTCAAGCTATCTTTCCTACTGTCCTAATGTGAAGTACTTGGCTTCTTTTTTAATAGTAATCTTTTCAGCAACATACCTCTCTGGGGCTCCAAATTTACAAGTGCTCTTTTTCTGACTATAAGAAAATTTTTCTAAACTATTCAGCTCTACTTTGGTATGGATTTTCCTTGTAAATCTAACTAAAACATAGCCAGCAGTAATCATGCCATTGTGTGAATAGAGGGCTGCTTTGAAATTTTCATTTCCAGGTAAATTAGTCAACTCCCCTTAAAGTTAGTCTCCATCAAAATCTCAGGAAATGAGAAAATGAAGACAACGTATCTGTGAGAATGTAATATTATCATCCTCTAGTCCAACTGACAGTGCAGTTCTTGGTCCCAACAGAAATCTCCTGAGCCTGTCCTTTACTGTTTGCATTCCTTTTGGCATTCTGGTTTTCTGGGCTGTGACCAGAATCTCCCATTATTCTTAGCCTACAGAATTCTAGGGCTTCTTGAGCCATTTCCTCCAAACCTTTCCAAGCTCCTCCCACAAACCAATTTCAAAACTTAGAAACAGTCACAGCAATGACACGACTCTAAATACCAACACGTCTTAATTATGTTTTCATCACTGGGACAAAATACCAAAACTTGCAATTTAAAGGAAGAGAGATTTATTTGGTTCCTTACTTCTAGTGGTTTAAGCACAAGATTGTCTGGCTCCAAGGTGTAAATGGCACAGTGGAAGAAAAATCACAGTGAAGAAAAGCCGCTCACATAGTGGCAATCAAGAAGAGGAGAGAAAGAGAGAGGAGGCAAGGATGAGAATATATCCTTCCAAGTTATGCCTCTCATGATCAACCCCCTCTCACAAGGGCCCATCTCCAAATATGAAACTATCAGGTGACATTTTCCTTCTGAACTAGGACAACTTTCAAAATTAAAGTTTAATCATGGTTCTTGTGATTTCTTGAGCAATTACTTTATCAGCATCAAGTGCTTAGAGCATTGCATGAGCCAGTTTAAAAACTCTTAATTATTCCAATTTTCATAACTAAATAAATAATCTAGAAATGCAATCAAAATATATGTACATTAAGTATCTCTATGTCTGCCAATAAATGAAACAAACAAAATAGAAAAAGACTAGCCAAAAAAGACTTAGTTTTCAGTTGGCTGCTCATGTAGTCTCAGTAGGATCAGGTTGCTTTGAAGGAATGAGCTAGCTGAAGAAAAACTGTGTTTAGGAGCAGACAACAAACTTCCACTGAAAAAATTAATACAATTAGTACTTTATATTTAAATTTTGAACTAAACATCAAAAGATCTATCATTCACAACAAAACTTTCATTAAAAAACAAACTGTGAGTAATTTCCCTGGACTTTGCAAACCTCTAGTTCACATACTTCTCATGAAATCCAATTGAATCCAACAAATACTAAGCCTGGAGGACATATTAAGAATTTATTCTTTTCTAATTTATTAAATAATGCAAAATATTAGACTAGTGGTTTTTTACTTTTTATAATGGACTGCTTAAAGGAGTTTGCAAAATTATGTGTTTTTTACACCTCTTGGCTTAAGATACTTCATAGTTTAAATATTACCAAAGGAAGTGAATATAGCATTCAATAAGTATTGACTATTTAAAACAAATTGGTTGAAATACTTCCAGAAAGTGAAAAAATGATTTAAAAAGTACAAAATAATGTAAATATTGAATTCCTTTTATCATACATTATTATAAGCCTGAAAAGTTCTTTCTCCAAATTCTTACAATCTACATTATTTTCTCTTGAGCTTATGTTTCTGGTCCATTCTCTGATAAAAGATGTTTTGATGATTTGACATATTTGATTGTTTCCCTATCATACTTCTCTAACACAAAAGTGTAAATCAATATTTGACAGTTTTGAATTATTTAAAAATGCTCAAATTTTCTAGAAATTCACTTATTATTATAAATACAAAGGAGCTCTGGTAATGGAAAGAGAATCTGTTGAAATAGTGGAAGAGAAGGGTGGGGGAAGGGGAAGTAAAATAGATCACATGATTTGTACACATACCAATTCCCACACAATAAGTGTAATTACTACTTATCATGAATATGTACAAACAAAGAAGAAAGTGGCAAAATCAATGAGATAAGTGAGTTCAAAGAAAGGGGGAATATTTTAAGGGGGATTAATAGCAGTATGTCTTTTACTGAAATAATTTTTTAAATTTAAATATTCAAGATATATTTAGATTACACTTTGTACAAAAGCAAATGTACAAAACTTGAAGAATATAGTACAAGGAATTTACAAGTAAATATGACTGTATACCAAACATGGACATCAAGAAACAGAATAATAGCAACGTCTCAGAAGATTTTCAGTCATGGTCTCTCACTTCATCCTCTAATCATTATGCTGAATTCTACACAGCAGGTTGCTTATGCTTGTTTTTTACCTTTATATAATTGAAAACATTCTTTATACTATTTTTTCTGGTCTCTTTTGGGCAATGCTAAATTTTTGAGGTTTATCTATATTTTGTCTATTGATTTCCACTCTTCTCCAGCGTGGGTTTGCAAACTTTATCCCTTGAATAGGTCTAAGTTTGCAAGTACAGTGTAAAATTCAGGTGGATCATAGCTTGAGTTATCCTTTTAACCCATTATCTACAGCTACATCTGCCCATCAGCAGTACAGTTGATTAAAAGAGACCATCTGGCACACAAACCTTACAATATTTGCTACCTGTACTACTTTGAAGAAAAGTTTTCCCACCTCTGTTCTACAATTCTTTTCTGGTATGAATATATTCCAATTTATTTTTCATCTCAGAGCATGAAAACCTATGCTCCATGAACTAAATCTAAATTCTTGGTCTATTTTTCCATATGGATTCTGAGTTAAAACTATTTATATATTTTAAAGGTATCATTAAACAAAAAAAAAGAAAGAAAAAGAATGAATATGTAGTAGAGACGATGTATCTCACATAGTCTGAACTGTTTCTTTCCTGAAAAAATTTGCTAATGTTGATCTATTCTAATATTGACCAATGTTTGGAATTCTTTTCAGATTCTGCCATTATGAATAAAAATTGTTCCTATACCTACTCTTCTCTATGCATTTGTGTGAACATATTTCTATTGGATATATATTTACAGTATACAGTGATATCTCAGTTAATGAATTTAATTTGTTCCATGACTTTGGAAAAGGTGGCCATATTCATATTCCTGTGGGGAAGACAGCCACCATTGTGTTCATCACCTCTTACAGGATTTGCAAACAAAAACAAAATTTTGCCAAAAGCTGTTTGCAGACCAAACTGTTTTCAAACAAAAGTGGTCATGGCTGGATGTGTTGGATGCATGCCTGTAATCACAGCATTTAGGAGACTGAAGTAGGAGGATTGCTATGAATTCAAAGCCAGTCTGGGCTACAGAGCAAGACCCTGTCTCAAAAAACAAAACAACCAAACCAAACAAAAAAATAATGTTTGTGAACCACGGTATCATTGTAAATGTAGGGTCATTAAAATATGGTTATGTTCATTTTTCCAAAGTAGCAGTACCAATTTACACTCCTGCCATCCATATATGATCATTCTGGTTGCTGTACATCCCTTCCAAAAATGAAATGAAGTAGTGTTAAGGGTACATTGTGGGGTAAATATTATTCTGACAAATTTGGAAAACGTATTATTTCACAAAGTTTATTTTGCAAATTTGCTTAGTACATATTTGTTGGCAATGAATTATCTAAATTTTGTTTATCTGAAAATGTCTGTATTTGTTATTTGCTCAAATTTTTTTTATATTTTAGTATAACATTTCTCATATGAGAAATTCAATGTATATGGATGTAGATATAGATAATGAACAAAACAAGCTAGATAAACTGGAAATACTGAGAAATTCAAATAATTTTCCAAATTATATACTCCATTGTTAAGATTTATGATAATTTGCTTCATTTATACTAGTTTTTTTCGTTCAATCAAAAGAAAATTTTGTCCTTTTATTCACTTGTTTCTTCTTTGTAAGGAAATTTTTGTCTATGACTTGTACTCTGAGTAACATTTTGACCATTCTTTTCATTTTCTATTTTGCTATGATATTTTGCTTTATTATTTTCATCTTTATCTTATGAATGATTTTGAAGAATATTTTCCCTGCCTTTTGTGTGTTTCTTTCTACACATTGAAGATATACTCATTGACTTATGATTTTTAACATTAATAACAGGTCAATCCAATTGTACTGCTTATTCTTTTCTTAATTTTGTTTTAAAGGGAATAAAACCAAGCAAAATAAAGCCAATCAAAACAAGACAGTGTAAGTGACACAGAATTTCAAAACAAGATAATAGGAGAACAACAATGGTTACCATGATGCCTCTTGCTTTCTTCAAAATAGCTGCCCATACCTTCAGACATAGTAAAATCAAAACAGAACAGAATAGAACCAATAAAAGCAAAACTATGAATGCAATACAGGACTGCAAAACAAGATAATAATAAATCCAAAATGGCTACCATAATGTATCTTGTTATCTTTGAAATAACTGCCAATGCCATCAGATACAATTAAATCAAAAAGATAAAACAGAATAAAATCCAACTCAATAAAACAATGAGAATGATACAGGACTTTGAAACAAGATAATAAGGAATTAACAATGGCTACCACTTTCAGAAGGAGATTCCCCAGAGATGCTCCACTGCACACTGCCATCCTCCAAATAAATGATCAGACTACTGGCTTCAGGCTGACAAAGTCAGTGAAAACTAAACGCTAAACACTACAAGCATTAAACTGTATTTCACCTCATTAGCTAACATTACAGCCTGTCTTTGTCTGCATCAGTCAATTCCCCATGGGGCTCTTCTTGTCTCCCTTCCTGAGCACCAGAAGGGACTGGCATCTGGCTCTCCAGTGAACCCATGTATGGCATCAACTCACAGGAGGTCTTAGCTTCTTGCTGACTTCTTGTTCTCCCCAACAGTCTGCAAATGGCATTGACTCTCAGGAAAGGCCTGGTGTCTGGCTCTCCCCCAGTCAGCCCATGCATGACCTGTACTGCTTATTCTTTAATGTTTTTTTAACATATTCTCTAGTAGTTCTTTATAAAATCATTTTGTCTTCTGCTTTAAGAAGCAGTTCTTTTATGTCTTCAAGTGCTATTTTCTGTCTTTCCTGTTTAGAATTTGGGGTGTTTAAGACCCAATTAGTGGAAGATCACTATCTTAGTTACTTTTCTCACTGCTGAGACAAAATATTCAAAACCCAAGGTTAAAGGAGGAAAGGTTTATTTATCTCACAATTTGTAGTGGTTTCAGTCCATGTTTGGCTGGCTCCAAAGCAGGGTGGCATGGAAAAAGAGAAAGAGTTCATGGAAGACAGAAGATAGCAAAACAACAAGAGATGACCACAGCATCTTCTGTCCTTTATATTTTATCCAAACTACTTAGGGCAGGTAGCACTTATATCCTTAATCCTAGCATTGAATTGAGGACTAATCCCATCATCACACACTCTAGATCTGCCACCTCTGAAAAAAACCATACCTATGACTGCATAAGGGTTTGGGAAGACATCTAGACACAAGTCATAACATCCTGCCTCTGGTCCCTCAAAGACTCATGCACATAACTTTGTGGAGAACCTGTTTAGTCCATCTCTAAGAGTTACCAAAATCCTAACAGTTTTGGCATCGCTGAAAAGACCAAATCCAAAGTCTCTGAGATTTAAGGCAAACTCTTACCTACATGCTAATGAAATGAAAAGAGTTAAACACTTCTAACATCCAATGGCTCAAGATAGATATTTTCATTCCAAAAGGTACAAACAGGGATAGCAAGGAATAGGAACAAAGCAAGACAAAAATCCAACAGGGCAAACTTAAGTCCTATAGCTCCATGTCCAGCATCCCTGTAAATCTATGGCAAAGTGTGAACTCCAAAGGGCTGGAGTGGTTCCACTCCTACAGAACTTGTGAAGTTTGTAACTCTCATGGCTTCTCTCTTGGGCTGGCTCTTCTCTATCTTTGCAGTTTTCCTCAGATGTTCCATGTTCCTGGCCTCTCCAAATTTCTAAGATCTCTACTGCATCTTCAGCTTTACACTCACAGCTTCCCACACTGCCTGGCCTCCCAGGCCTTCTTTTTAAATATGAGTGGAAGCCTTCTTGACCCCACAGCTCTTCCATTCTGTGTGCAACTGAAACCATCACCACATGCATGACACCAAGGTCTGCTCCCAGCTGGAGCAGTAGCAAGACTTCCTTCTCTCTTGGTTGTAGGATTCCAGTGCCTACAAACCAAACCCCAAGGAACAGCTTCCCTATGTCACTGTCATTCTGGAATATGGGGTTCTGAGGCTCTCTTCTCAAAGCAGTCTTTCATTTTTACAATTTTGAGGCTGCAAAGGGTGGAGTCCTGCTGCTTCTTTGTGATGCCCTTAGGTCATCTTTTCCATTCTCCTGTTCCTTCTCAGCAAACAAGGTCTCCTTTGCTCTATCTTTACAGTCCACAGCTGTACTGGAGCTTCCTTTCTGGCCTAACTCAAAATGTTTTAAATTATTCTGCTAGGATTTTGCTATTAATTCTTAATATAAATCTGGCTAAAAGCTCCCAAAAGTGACCATGCCACCACCTCAACACTAGACTGACTTAAAATTTCTTCTGCCAGATCCATGAATCCATTTCCTTTAATCTCAGTCTCAGACCAAGTCTATGGACATGAGCAAAACACAGATAAACTTTCTACCAAGGCATAGTACATAGTATTTGAAGTTCAACAGCCAATGCACCCATTTTTCCCAGCAGAATCTTCCAAATCCAGGTCTTTTCCAGCAGCATTTCTATCATACTTCTGGTCTTCTGAGCTCTGTCCAGAATCTCCCATCAAGTACAGCCTCAGGTGTTCCAGCTCTGCCTTTCATCCAGCATCTCCAAGTGTTTCCTAAGTCTTCCTCTTCCCATAAGCCAGTTCTAAAGGCTCCTAAACTACATGGTCAGGTACAGTCACCCCACCAATGCTACTGCAATTCTCTGGTACCAAATTCTGTGCTAGTTACTTTTCTAATTGTTGAGACAAAATATTCAACACTCAAAGTTAGAGGAGGAAATATTTATTTATCTCACAGTTTTTAGTGGTTTCAGTCCATATTTGGTCTGCTCCAAAGCAGGGTGGCATGGCAAGTAGGCATTGCAAGGAAGAAAAGTTCATGGCAGGCAGAATGTAGCAAAGCAAAACCAAACAAAGGATGACCACAGCTCTTTCTATTCCTTATATCTTATCCAGGCTACTAGAGTGGTAGTACTCATACTCTTAATCCAACTACCCTTGATTCTATCATTGCACGATGAATCAATCCCATCATCACAGAATGTAGTTGCAGCCACCTCTGGAAAAGCCCCACCTATGACTGTGTGAGGATTTGAGGAGACATCTAGACACAAACCATAACAATCACCAACAAAGCTTTCTTCAAGTACTGCTTTTTCTGTCCCATTTGCTCCTCTCACCTCTGGAACTTACCTTGCACATTTTTATTGATAATTTCCTTCTCCCCTCTTTCAGTATGAGTATGTACATTTTACCATTGTTTCATTTCTGTATTTCACTGTCTAGTCAGTCATTAAACATACAGTTCTTAATTTTGCTTTTTCAAGTATTTTTATTTAACAATATATTTGATGTTTATATACACTATATTATGTGACAGAAACGTACATATATAATACATAAATAATAAGTATTGTATGTAAATAATTTTAAAGTTCTCCCACCCAAAGAGTTTATTCTTTCTTCTCCTGAGCATATAAATTGAAGAAGGATCACCTTACCAATCATAATCTAAATTAACTAAAGGCCAGATTGCACCTTTGCAAGATTACTCTTACTCTGATTTATTACTCTTCTGTTCAGCTGAAAACTTTGGATTCCTCCCTCTGATGGGTGCTGTCTGTGCTCTTTGTGACCATTTCACAAAATTATTAGGAACTTCAAGTTCACTCAGTTCCAGATTTTTACTGTCTCAGCCACACAGCTTCCCAAGTTGACAATGTCCTAAGAAGCAAGCCCCACTTATTAGCCCAGTTCTCTGCTCGTTTCTCTACACTCCTGCCAACTCTGTGTAATTCTTGTTTGGGGAAATACTGTCAGCAACTTGGGTCTATAAATAGCAAATACCATCAGAGGAAAACTGGATATCTCAGTTTATCTCTTTGTGGTTCTCCCCTCTCTGGAACACTAACCACTTCAGTTTCATTGCTTTCTGCTGCTCTCTGATGCCTTTATCAGTTATGGTCTCTCAGAGTGTTTTCTGTCCAAAAAGCATTAAACTCTTTCCAAAAGTAGAGGTCTGTCATAACTGTGCTGTTTGTTTCTTTGTCCATTTTTAATTTACCTCTTGATGAACCAAAAAATGTTTAGTGCATTCATAAAATTGATTTCTGTACAGTATTTTTTAAAACTCAGACAGATTTATATGTTCTTCTATGGAAACACCACCACGCTATATTAAGAAACCAACCTTATACATTTTAAATATTCCAAAATTATGCCAAATATATACATTAAAATTCTCATTTTTAAGTGCAAGATTATACACATAGTGTGTCCTGAGTGATGGCACAGTTTTAAGAATTGAGCCTTTAGTGTCAAGGTGGAAAATGAAGTGTCAAGAAGGAAAATGAATCATTGCCTCCTAAAATTCTTTTCAAATGGAAAGTGCATTAACAGGCAAGATTTAATGGTAGTGTGCCATCACTGAAAAAATCTGATGGTACAAGGTATGTGTTGTAGTCTGATTCTGTGAATAGAGTAATACTGAAAAATATCTGACTTCTCAGTGTCTGAAGTTCTAACTTATACTTTGATAACACAAAAGTATATAATTCATTTCTAAAGTTCTATAATCCATTGATAGAAATATTATTTATCACCTAGAGAAAGGCAAACAAAATAAAGGAACAAATATACTATTCATTCTCCATTGTAAAGATAGATATCTAATATAGTAATAGTAATATAATTTCCATAAGTAAATTTATATATAAATTGATTATATATAAGTTGAATATGAGGTCCACAGATAAAACATAATCATTTGATAACTATTCTGAAACAGAGTTCTAAGATTCAATTGATACTCTTCGGTTAACGTGCCACTGTGTATGTGTTGTTTTATTTGAGCTAAGTATATAAAAACCACTAAGTTTACAAAAATTATAAAAGATCATCTTACTTGATAGTAGCTTTTACTTTTTAGAATTCATTCTGAGGTAGTTTTGAATACTCTCTTCTAACTTTGATCATTATGGATGTTTTGAATTTTAAATAGCATTTGAATTTTTTAATCTTTAAAAGTGGAAGGTTTTTGTATTTGATACATATTTTTCAGTACATGCTGCTTATATTTCCTATGTGGAGTTGGTGTATTTACATAAAACATCTTACTTCTTTCTTCATCTGCTTTCCCTCTCCTGTGTCACCCATTTCACCATTTCTTGATTCTCTTTCCATTTGAGAAAGACCTATCTCCCTACTTCCGATTGTGAAATAAATCATAGAAACCCAAATTACAAATTATGAGCCAAATAGAAGTTAATAAATAGCATTTATTAGAGCACACTTTTTAACATGTAAGAACTTAGAGCTGTATTTACAATCTTTCCAACTGTGTATTTTTGATTATCCAAATTGGTACAAATACAAGAAGTGAATTTAAATTAATATAGGGACAAATTTATTATCAAAAATCACAAAAGTTAACCAATTAGCAATGTCTAAACCTTGCAGTTATTCAAACAAAATAGTTACAAATACAATATTTTGTGTTATAATATCTGTATGAAAATTAGCAGTCTTACCTATTTTAAATTCAATATATGTTAAAAATTCATGCAATATTAAATCTAACATTAAATTAAAAAACAACAACAATAATTTGAAATTTAGCAATGAAATCTCTGTAGCACCATTGATTATCTTGCCCAGATTCATTCAATTTCTTTCATTGCTCTGCCAGTCTTTGTGTCTTTTTCTTTTAAGATCTTTTTCTTGCAACTCTTTTTAGTCTTTATCCAAATACAAAAACTAGAATGGCTTAGGAATTTCACCAGCTATCCTTTGCCATATAATTTTGTCACCTTCAGCAAATGACTAACATAAAATTACAAAAGTCCAAGTTCTATGCTTAAGATCTGTTAGGCTCATGATTTAAAATACAGAGAGAACTAAAGAACCACTCCAGGCTCAGACTTTCTCTGAAACTGCAACATTTCTTGATTTCTCTCCAGTCCTGCTTCTCATAGCTTTTGTTGGCTATTTCTGAGAATACTCTTGGATAAGTCACTTGTACACAAAACCTTCTCTATTTCTGGAGAATGGATTTAACAGGTAATTCATAATTGAGAGACCATAGAGATAATGAGAAAAGACAAGATAGCATCACTTTCCTCTTGATCTTCACTTCAGTTCCAAAAGATATCTTTGATTTATGAAGGTGGAGTTGGTGGGACAATTTTCTTATCCTCTAGTGATGCTGCAAAAGGTCAGCTCCATAGATGAAGTGACTTTCTTTCTGCTGAACAAACAGAAGCTCTGTGTGCTATGCATTTATCATTCATTAGCCTTAGCAATAAACATCCACATAGCCATGCAGATAGCATTACTCTTATTGGAATCTTCCAACAAATGAGCACAACATTGGACACACACTATATTTATGTGTATATTAAGATTTATTCTAATAGAGTACTTTAAAAGATAGTTGTAGCCACTGTTGAAACTCCAAAGGCAAAATGACAAAATGTTCTCATATTGATGCAAGAGTTCCTCTTCCCTCACAATTTAAATATCACAGCAGATGGTGCCAAATTTGAAACATTTCCAAATTATTTCACCGAAATGTAATTACATTATAACCTTATTACATGGAGAAAAAGGAGACATGAGAACCATGTTTAAATTAAAAAGTCACATTCAAACTAAATTGTTAGGTATAATGGTAAAACTAGAGCAGATGGAAGAGGTTATTTCATACTTGGAAATTAAAATAAGTTGTTTTACTGTGAGTAAAAGTTTTTTCTGTTTTTGAAATGTGAAAAATTATAATTAGAAATAATTAAATGTTGACTGTATCTATTAATACTCTGCAATAAGGAAAATTTTCCTATTAAATCAAAAGGAAATTCTTTCATTTAAATGCATTGCACATGAATACTCTTAAAATTCCCTCCCAGGTGAATTAACAACTGTGATTTACCTGCTTGTTTTTAAAAATGCTTCTCAAATTATATTAGATTGTATTTCCATGTACGTTGGCCTCTGAAACGTACCCCAAAGAGTCATTTCATCTTTTAATTTCATAACATTGCCATTACTAGCTTGAAAACTTGAATTTATAGCTCTTTTCATGTCCTGGCCCTGTTAAATATGGTCCCACAGAGGCCAAAAAGTATCAGGTGCTCTGCAGCAGTGCTTTGAAACCTTGAGCAAGCAAGGGAATACATGGAGAGCTTGATCAATACAGGTTAGCAGTTGTCACCTTCAGTTCTGAATCACTATGTCTGTGGTGAATCAAAAGACTTCTAATTTGACAGAGTAATGAGAGCAATGCTGTCAGTACCAGAATCACATTTTTGATAGCATTTTGTAAATTGAGTTGTTTCCTTTCCAATAAAAAAAAAAGTTGGTAGTGGACATACACTCATTTAATTTCTGTAAATATATGATACAGAATGTAAGAATTTTGGTTCACTTGTCTTATAATCTGCTTTGCTTGTTTGTTTGTTTGTTGTTGTTTTTTGAGATAGGGTCTCACTATGTATTCCAGGGTAGACTTCAAGTCACTATGTAGCCCAAGCTGATCTCAATCTTCTGGTAATCTTCCTGCCTCAGCATTCTGAGTTCTGGAATTACAGGCATATACCACCACCCTCAGCTCTATAATTTGTTTTTAACATTGAAAATACATTTGGAAATCACTTTGAAATATGCATTTTAGGATTAACTGAGAAGTCAGAAAATTAGGTCCACCAAATCACATATCCTGGAGAAAATATGACAAAAGTCACATAGTTATCAGAGCATTGTGTCTGAAAAAACTAAATAAAACTCCCAAAAGAATCAACGTTTGAAAAGTTTCAACTCTTTTTATCTTGACAATTCTTACCACTCTATTTCTAACCCTCTTACACCATTTGATGTTTAGTCTATTGGTGATTGTTAACATCCCATTGATTTTATACCACACTGGGAAAAATAATTAAAAATTGAGTAGAACAATACTGTTTTCATTCTTGAAAGAAACCTTACTCCACATGTTTTGGAATTAACTGAAACTAGACTTGAATCGTAGTGCACTTCTGGGATTTGGTCATATAATGTCTTCAACTTCCAGGCATTTTGAATTTATAATTACTTCTGCATCTCAGAGAACTTTCTACTGTACTTTGTCAAACAGTTACATGTCTGAAGTTTCAATATTTCATCACTGACATTTCAGAGATTTCAGCAAGTCTTTCATAGGGTTGTTAAATATTTTGGGTGAGCTTCCAGCTTCCTCACTGGGCTTATTACTGGACTGAAAACCCAGACACTCCCTCTGTAATTATCTGTTTTATAAGACCTTGGACAATGCACTTTACTTGTCTCCACTCTCACTAATTTGAAATATAAAATGAACCAGTTCATCAGATCACCCTTCTATTGCAGCTCAAAAGCTTAACTAGTCCAAAAAATAGTTCTCTGTGCCACATTTCTTATGCAATTTTCTTCTGGAGGTGGTGAATATACATATTCTCGATCCCTGAGAAAGAAGAAAGATGAGGATAAAATTAGTTTTCCACATACTTTCTTGAAGAAAACTATATTAAAATTATTTATAGGATTTAAACTACCTGTCTGGGCCAATTCTCTAATCCCACATGTAATGTTTAGGTTCTTTATAAACCTGTATTGCTTAATTACTTAGGCCCTTAGAGAAATCACACCACTACACAGTGCAATTTAAGTGACATTAGAGTGGTGTTACTTGATAGGTTTAAAACATTATCAAGTTCCAGATTTCATAAATCAGAGTAGCTTTCTTAATTCAAAAATATGGATCTTAGAAGTATCATAAATATACACAATGTAAATTAATCACTGCTTAGTAGTATATTCTTCTGAGAAGATGCAGTTTGAAACAGGACCTGAAAGAACTACCCCCAACCTATACTGCCCCTAATTTTAATAGCCGTTAGACAAAAACTTGGCTTTGCTTATGCTTCCGTAGAAAATCTGTAACTTTAAAAGGAACAGAACCCTTGCCATACAGGGCCACTGGCCAGCCATTTAAAACTGGGTTCTGTTGTTCTGCGTCCAAGATTGTCACCTCATCAGAGCTCAAGCATCTCTCTTAAATCTGAAGAACAGCTTTCTAGGCAGAGTGGGAACAGAGATCTTTGGCCTCTGCCCATGATTTCCCTCTGAATTGTCAAAGAAGTGCCTCAACATGGTGGGCTGAGACTTTGGATAGGATTATCAGCTCTGTCTAGGCTCAACTTGCCTTTGAGTTTCGCCATCTCTGCAGTGTGCTCCACTCAACAGAGAAACAAATGACTCACTGATTGATGTCTCTTATCCCTGATGTTAGAACTTACCCTCCTCACAGCTGTTAGCTTTTAACAGTCTCAACCAGTCCAAGACAAGTAGAGATATTTGAAGGAACCACTTTTATCTTTTGAAAACCATAAGATACTTGAAACACACTCTAATATGATATATTTAATCATACTACCCAACAGTGCTCCTTTTTTTGATCCAGACTCCTAATTTGGGTAATGAAGAAAAAAATTCTTAAATTTTCAGAAGAAACAAGCAAGGATGGAAAGCATGTGTCACAGATGACAAGTTCAAGAGTGCATGCAGGTAACCTTATTGAATCAATAAGACATTTAGAACAACAGCGAAGTATCACATTGGCAGGCTTCAAAATCAATTACATCAGTGGCATAATAGAAATACAGTAGTTTAAATAAAACTACATAGTGGTACTTATTTAACCACAAGGTTAATATCAAATAAGAGTATAATGAGAATGTATATTAATACAATGTGTTCTGCAGACATTAGATGGCTTTGTCAAATTTTTGTTATATACTATATATTATAGTATATAACATGATGCAGTAAGTCCCTAACTTGTGAATACTCAAACTGAAATTTTCAGATACGAATGGACCTTATTTTGCGCTGATACAAGAGAATTTCAGAAGTGGCTCACATGTCTGTCTTATCATTTTAAGGTAACTGTAAAAGTAAAACTAATTTACAATATTTTGGTTCGTTTGGTTTTTTTATGCCTCACGCTTGTATCAATGGTGTAGAAGTCTCACTTTGTCAAACTTATAAACGAATCCAACTTACAGACATTCTCCCAGAATGGAACTCATTCATAAATTGGCAATTTGTAATGCTGATCGAAGAACTTCAGTATACAAAATCACCTTTGGGTGTAGCATAGGAGGTATACTATTCTTGGATTAAGGAGGGGGCATGTGATTGTTTTAACTGCGATCTGTCTATCTATCTATTTGGCAATATACAGCCAAATTTCCTGTCAGATTAAGGAACAAAGAAAAATAGGGTAAAAAAACTAGAAAACTTTAAAAAAAATTAGAAAACTTGCAGTTTGGCAGGAAAAGAGTATATTTAAGGGTACTGCCAAGGATGATGCAGTTGCTAAAAAGATTATCACCATTATAAAGAAACCATGTACTTTGCACTGGAACAACAGGAAAGATGTTTTGAGGCAACCCAGGAATTCACAAGAACTTTTAATTTTAGGCTCAAAGATGCAAGTGTACTGTTTCAAAGATTTCACTTTAAGAAGAAAGATTTGGGGCACTCTGGTCACACAAGGCTACTCAAGAAGTTGTTTCCCCAAGGTTTGTTTTCCTCTGCCTTGCTGGAAAGTCAGTCTGAGGTTGTTGCATCCTCAGTTCAGGTGGCCCTAGGTACAGCCTGTGCTAGTTGTAGACTCTGGCATCATCCAGGCCATGTTAGTTTTACAGGCATGCACAATACGATGGTTATGGGGACATGGAGGCTTCCACTAAGATTTCAAAGCAAAACTTGGCAGGTTAGGTGAGAGTCCTTTAACCAGCACTATACAGGATGA
>RJWT010025458.1:0-16130 GCA_004365215.1 Cuniculus paca | reverse complement strand
TTGGACCCATGGGACATTCTGGAGACAGCAACAGGTGGCTGTAGGGAGAGCACAGGTTGAGCTTTTTCTGTACAGGCCACAGTCACTAGCCTGGCCTCATGTTTGGCTCTCATACATGTTACTTTGCCTATAAACTCTTGAGTCTTGTAGAAATTATGGTACTTAACTCCTGTCCTTATTTGTAAATCAGCTTTGTTTTGCTTTGGTTTTACAGTTTAAACTAAAAGCTTAAAGTAGCACAAAAACTCTGCAAAAGCTAAAAATTTTCCTAAAGCTACTTACAGAGTTTTTAAGCACAAGCGCTAAGTTGTTTTATTTGGGGAGTGGTCTTGCTTTGCTGTTATGTTAGTTTGTTTTACATCTGACTATGAGGCAGCTCAGGATTAGCCCTGGTCCTCTTCATCCAATTTTAAAAATCCAAACAGAACACAATTGTTGATACTCCGAGTTAAAAACATATATCTACACATTCATGCAGAAGAAAAGAAGCCTTCCTTGGGGTTCAATAAGTTTATTACCACTGTTCAGAACATGTAGGAACTAATGGCTAAATTTAAATCTATTTGCTGCTCATGGAAATGGGGCATTCCCGGAGTGGAGGCCTCAGTGGACATCAGGATTGTTCCCAAATGGGTTATTTTTCTGAGGTTTTTTTTAATAAAGTGCTCAATGCTTTTGAAAGCAGAGATTGCTCAAGAGTCAATATAAACTACAGCATTCTACAATTACCAAGTTAATTCTTTTTAAGGCAGCTCCCCAGTACAGAGAGACTGCAGCCCAACAAGACATATTTCAGAAATCTCTGTCAAAGATGTACAGTAGGAATACATCCAGTAAAGAACGAACTTCCATTATCTTATCCTTCCCCAAGGAAATGTCTGTCTTTCTGACACAAGATGCTCCCTTTCAGTGTGAATCCTGGAGAGTGTATTTTGTTCATGCAAAACAGTCCCTGTTATTGAATTCTTTCTACATTTTTATTCACTGTTATCTTGAAAGATGAAAATGTCTTTGAGAATAGCCTGTAATGATGTCTGCACATCAGACTGGCCATTCAGTCCCATGGTCCTTGGTAGGGACCTAAAACATTCCTAGAAATAAAATGGAAGTTAATGTTCAGATCCATGGCAACACAGCTCATGACCACAGAAACTCAAATCGGGCAAGTCCTCCTTATGTTTTCAGACATAGTACTCTTCACTTTTGCGGTACCAGAGAAAAAGCTACTGATAAATGTAATTTCATCTGGTATAAGAAACTTGCTTCTTGGGTTTGGTTTTCTTTTTAACACGACTTACTGAATAGACATAGACCATAGCAGGGCTCTCCCACCAACGCCTAGTGACCGTAGCCAAGTGTACTGGTTTGCCGACAGCTTCTAGTGTGCGTCCAGAACCAGAAGAAGACATTACCACCCCATCCTGTCTTCAAATGTTGACAATGCTCATCATGGATAGTTTCCACTAGTTTATTTTTATATGTATTAAACTATGGTCTATGATTAATTTGTTTGCATTCAGTACAACTGCTTAATTTGCTTCATCTTAACCCAAAGGCTAGTTTCATTATTCTTTTTCTAAAGAACCCCAGCATCATCTGTATTTTTGACAGGAGATATTACTACAAAAGTAGAAATGATGTTTTAAGCAGTTATTAATGTTACAGGGTATTTTTCCTGTTTCCACATAGAATCGTAGCTTCTTCAAACACTCTAGTACCATCACTCTAGTCAGTTCCTGTAATTTCTTTGAAAGTTGCTTAACCATATCATTCCATCTTCCAAGTGAAAACTAAAATACTTGCTTGAAACAACTCTACAGCTTTCTGAAACAGAGTGCCCTACCCAGGACCAGGGGAGTTTGGGCCACATGTAATATGCATCATTTGAAAACTCTTGGCTATCTTAGAAGATACTACAAGTAACTATCAGTTTCTCCTCTTCTACATTTAAGAACAAAGAAGTATGTCCTGAACATTTATTAACAAACTACATTGTATCTCAAGAAGAACTATAAATTCACGAAATGATGACACTAAATTGCATTATATTTTTAAGACCAGCCCCGATTGTTTTCTTCTTCTAGCAGAGAAATTGCTTCCCGAGGCTTAACCGTATCAAATAAATCCTTTATTAGGTATAATGACATAGTTACTTAACACATCACATTTTCTATCACACTCATATTTTATGCCTGGCCATTCTCCACCAATTTAAGTTTAATTTAAGCAATAAATCAGTAATTAAGTTACAGATGTTATCTAAGGAATTTATATTTATTTCTCAATCTGAGTATTATTACTGAAGGCTAGTAGCCTCTCATTTCCTAAGCAACATTGCCATCTTGTGGGTATCTCTGTACATTTCTCAGGAAAACCCCAGGAGCTTATAAACTAGAGACCTGAGGTCACCAAAGTTTGGGATTGATTTATATCTGTAAAAGTTCCTCCAGCTGTGGATCAAGTTCATTAATAAAGAAAAAGTCATCCCAAGTAATTTTGCAACTATGGTTTCCAATAATCAATATCATTGTATATTACATTACCATCTTTGACTGTTCAATGAAGAAAATTTTAATTTAAACAAGAAAAACATTAAGGAAAAAATCTGTCATTTCCACCAAACATTTCCTTTAGCACTAACAGTCCAAGTATTTCAAATGCTGTCACACTTAAATCAGGGTTGCATTTGGCTTTTCCCAGGAGCCCTTCATATCTCCTTGTAACATTAAGAAAGTAATGAAACATTACATGGGGCTCTGAAAGAAAAGAAGCGAAAATGTGCAAGTGTTCATTTAATGTAAACTGAACTCATTTTCAATTTCCAGTTTTCTCATTGGTACATTTGGTATTTTGCCAAGTAAACAGAAAAGGACCAAATTTTTCAATTCACTGTTTTGGGGAGTTCCAGTCAAGGTAGGCCACCTGTGAGGTCTATTATTCGGATGTCGGTTTCACTCATTTTACATTCTTCTCTAGAGATTATGTGGATAATCGTAAAGCTGTTGCCGAACCTGGATCACCTGGGTAACTTTGAGCTTCCTTTGGCTGGAGACCATGACTATTCAAACTGTGACCAATGGGGACTCATTATTTCAACTCTGCCTCCAACTTTCAATTATACACAATAAACACCGATCTATAAGATGGAAGGGAATGATTTCTAAGTTCAGTAAGAAATACACATTCTGACAGCTCAACAAGGACACTTTCCAAATATGAAACTCAGGAGGAAATTTTTTACCTCTAGGGAAGAGAAATAAAATTGCTGTTCTTTCTTATCTTTCTCTTTTATTCAAAACTTGATTTATAGCCTATAATTTGCCATCTATTTATATATATGCATGTGGATAAAGAATAAATATACTCAATTTTCAGTCATTTACCTATTTCTTGATTGAGGCAAATAGTTTAATATGTCCAGAAGTTTATAAGTTACATTATTTTCCATTTAGAAATTTAGGGACCATGTAATCCATAAAATAAATTCTTTCTGTAATAGTCTACTTTTGAATTATTAAAGCTTGGTCTAGACCAGTCTTTCAAACCTGCCTGATGTTTAAAATATAGATGCCTTTGGTGATTCTTATTCAGTAATATTGGGGAGGATCTGAGAACTTCTCTCTGATAAGCATACCTGCCAAATGATTTTCACAAACAAACAAATTTAGGAAATACCAGTTACCATTATCACTGAAGTAACTCAAGATCTAAAAATATTTATAGTTCAGGCTTATTGTAAGCATAATTTATCTTTTAAATTGCCACTTTTAAATAATAGAAACATCCAAAAAGCTAGAAAATAATTATTAGAAATTTCCATAAAGTTCAAGTATTGTATTAATCAGGATATTAATGAATCTTTATGTGGAAAGCTATTCAGTGTGTTCAAACATGTGTTTATCTCTTTCATTGATTCATATTTACATTATAGCTAGGTGCCTATATTTAAGAAATATAGATACATAGGTATCAAGGAGATTAGAAAAATCAAAACCCTGAAAAGTGAGAAACTAGAAGAAAACCAACAAGAGAAAAACAAGTGAAGATGAAGAGATATAACAAAGTAAGAAATTTAAGGGAAAATGTGGATACTGGAAAAGCAGTGCTGACATAAGTATTGGGAGTCAAGGGAGTTATACTTTATGATACAATTGATAGATATAAAAATAAACAAAAAGGAAAAGATAAACATATATAAAGAACAGGGAAAAGATATTTCTGGCTCTGACCTTTTATTTAGCAACTAACTCACTTTTCAGTACTAAACTACAATACTGGAAGCAGGATTCTCTACAAAGAAAAGAGATTTATTTTGGCTCAAGAATCTGGGGATATACCAGGACAACATCTGATAATGACCTTCTTGTTGGCAGAGTCCCATGACAACACAGAGCAGCAAATGGCAAGGGACAGGAAGTGGGTATGTGCATATTTCTTCTGGTCTCTCTTCCTCTTCTTATAAAACCATCAGGATTCAAACATTGGGCCTCCATTCTAATAACTTTATCTAATCCTAATCACTTCCCAAAGTCCCCACCTCTAAACACCATAGTGAGATTAAATTTCCACCTTTAGAAGACCTATAATAGGGATTAAATTTCAACACAGGAAATTTTGGAGTACACTCAAACCATAGCCAACCCATAGCATTAATTTATTGGATGAAAAGTCTGTTCGTCAAGTGAGTCAGGATTCTCCCTTCACTTGTAAAAGTTGATAAAACATAATAACTCCAAATGGTCAGCAGTGTCATTAACTATAGAAACACAAGTCCTAAGAAAGTATATTGTGAAACAGGTTTTCTAGAACAATACCTCTGCAAGAGCTCTGTAAACAAAAGGCCCTTTTTATTAGTACAGAAAGTTTGGAGAAGTCTCCTTCTTAGAAATTCCTGCACAGCACAACAGTAACAGAAGACCTGTTCAGCTCACTTTTAACTCAGTATTTTCCAAACTTTGCTAGCCAGAAGATACTTTTATTACTCCACATTTCATTACACCATCTCATAAAATTAGTGAGAAGGAGGCCTCAACATCAGGTAACCTGGTTTTAATCTTTGCTTCTATATTTTTGCTCACTATGTGACCTGGGACAGGTTATTTAACAATGACCCTGAGCCTTACCTTCCAAATCTTTTTTTTTTTTTTTTTGCAGCACCTGGGATTGAATTCATGACCTCGCGCTTGCCAAGCAGGCGCTTACGCCACTGAGCTAGATCCCCAGGCCTTACCTTCCCAATCTTTAAAATGGGTTTAATAATATAAAGTACTTAGTATTGTGGCTGCTACATGGTGAATGCTAGAGAAAGTACTAGTTCTTAGTATCCTACTCAAGCATTCTGGGAAACAAGGTCACATTAAACTTTCTGTCAAATTATCCATATGTATATTAAATTGTAACATCTAGAAGAAATTTCTTTTTTCAAGAAAAGAAAACCATAACATTTTTCATTCTTCCTCTGCCCTACCTCCTGCCTTTCTTAGTTAGGCAATTCAAATAAAACCACAAAAGATCAAGAGTTAGTCTTATCCCATAAAGTCCAGTGATCAGAAGTAAAAAAATAACATAAGTAACAGAATGGAGTACAGATCCAAATTGGTCTTGGATCACAGATGACCATTTCGAAGAGAAGTCTCACACTGGCCAGTCGGTAAGACTGTGCATAAGCCAAACACAAGGGTGGAGAAGGTGAGACAGACTTTCCTGCCCTCCTGGTTTGGGCCCTTGACGATCTTATGCCAAAGGAAAATGCTTCCCCTCACACACACCCTGCTAGTCCTAACCAAATACTAAGGACTGCAAAGTTTGTCCTCATGCCCTCTACCCATGGCTTTCAGGAAAAATCCAAAATTGTACTCACATTATGGAATCACCACTCCCAGTTGTTTGTGTTTATTTCTAACATCTTTCAAAGTGTTCCATCTGAGCTCTAAAGGTGAAAAGTCAAGCATTTGCACAGGTGAGTAAGGCTCCTAACAATAAAGTCCCCTCCTTAGGGAAAGTCCTTTGGGTCCTGACTGCCATTTTCAGCACATCCCTTAAGTGACACCTACATTTTCTCAGGTCTGTTCTCACTGTGTGTTACCATGAGCTGCATCCCTGGATGAGTTATCACATAGTGGTAAATCCAGGCTTCCAGGTGACAGTGCCAGAGAACTGACTCAATGAACAGCACTATCAATGCTGTGGTGCAGTATTATCTCCTATACAATGTAATTAACAGTCAGTGCCCCATCTTGCAGATAGAGCACGGAACAGCCTTGTAGGTATACATTGCCAAGGAGCATGAAAAGCATTCTCTCCACTACTGAAGGTCTGGATGAACACTGCATCCTCAAGACCCAACACAGTGCTTGGAAAACCATTTAACAAAACAGAACAAATGCCTCTTAAATTAATGAGTGATGAATGAACAAATGACTTTTCTATTTTAACTTCAAACTCATGACCCAAGGAGTTTGGTTAACCTGGAAGTCTTTTATTTTAAGATTTTTAAGGAAGATATAAGTAAGTGGAAAGAATGTAATACCTCATTCTCAGCATCCAAACACCAGGAATCAATTGCTAAGAAATTCGATTCATAAAATAACACTCAAGCTTGCCTGAGAATTATTCAATTAATAATTAGGTTTTCTAACATATATTTTTCACCACATTTCAATACACAATTTCATATATATTACTAAAATTCTAAAATGCCTGTAACCATATGGAAATAAACCTTTAATAGGCTTATTTACCATACTTACTTGCTGCTTACCCAGTAGAAAGTAGAAACAGTTGCCCAGTTTTGATTGGCAGTTGTCAGGGATACTATGGAAAATACGATGCCATGCTGTCCCCCAGTGGGCAGTAATTGTGAAATTTCCCTATCCCATTTCATTTTGAAATAAGAAAATTAGTTCCTTTTTTTTTGTTTGTTTGTTTTTGTTTTTTTTGCGGCAGCAGGGATTGAACTTATGACCTTGCGCTTGCCAGGCAGGCGCTTAGACAGCTGAGCTAGATCCCCAGCCCTGTTTTTGAGACAGGTTCTCACTATGCTGTTCAGGCTGGCCTTGAGCTCACTTTGTAGCCCAGGCTGGTCTCGAACTCACAACAATCCGCCTGTCTCAGCCTCCCAAGTGCTGAGATTACAGGTGTGAGCCACCACGCCTGGCTCCTGTTTTATTTTTAAGGCCCCTGCTAATTCACTATATTAAGACCAACATACTTCACAGACTTGGTATTTAAGTGTCATATACTGAATATCATTTCCCCATATGGTTCCTGGGCTCATATTTCAATGACCTAATGCTAGTTCTTTAAATGCTCCATAACACCTTACCCTTAATTATGGGTATGAAATTACCCAAGCAATGCTAGGAGGAAAACTTCCATTCAACTGTAACCTCTGTAATGCTGTTGGCAGCAGTCTGCCTCATACAGAAGGATTTGTGAGACACCTAAAAACAAATTACAATGGTCAGCAAAGTACCCTCCTACTTAGGAATATAGCAGGTGGAGCACACAGCTGTGGTAATGAGAGGTGTTATATCTGATCTTCTATGAGCCCTTCCTCTTTTCTCTTCCCACACCCATTTTATTACTAATGATGCCAGAATTACAAGCTCAATAGATATTTTTTTTCATTTTAAGTATTTAATTTAACCAAAGACTAGACAGTAAAATAGTAGTTTATTATAGAGAAGCAAGTCAGCTTTTTCCCATTTTTTAAAACTGTTAGCATTAGGCCATGTAATCATTAACACACCAGTATCACACAGCTCCTAACTCTTTATAACACACAATTTTGTAAACTGTTACTTTAAAGTTAAATCAGCTGTTATAAAGTATTAACTTTAGGGTATCTTACAATGGTGGACAAATAGCTAGGCATGCCTATAATTACAGCACTTACAGGATTGCCATGAGTTCGAGACCAGCCTGGGCTACATAATGAGTTCATGGCCAGCTTGAACTACAAAGTGAGACCCTGTCTTAAAAAAAAAAAAAAAAAAAAAAAAAAAAAAAAAAAAAAAAAAAAAACACAGATATCACCCTCAATCACCAGAGAATGAATATCTTAAACTCACTTTTTTTTTTATTTTAAAGAAGATACAACAAAGGAAAATAAAACAGAATAAAACCAACCAGAACAAACCAGAGTAAGTGATTCAGGACTTTACATTACAAAATCAATAGTTACCATAATGACTTTTGTTGTCTTCAAAATAGCTGCAGATACTTTCAGATACATTAAAAATCAAACAGAACAGAATAGAATAAAAACAGTAAAAACAAAACAATGGATACAATAAAAGACTACAGTGAATTCAAAATGGCTACCATATATATCTTACTATCATTGAAATAGCTGCTCATGTCACTGGGTATAACATAAACAAAACAAAAGACAATAAAAGCCAACCCAACAAAACAATAAACAATGTAGGACTTCAGAGTGAGACTATAGGGAATCAACAATGACTCCCACCCTCAGAGGGAGACCCCTCTTAGATGCCATGCTGTGTACCGCTATTTTCTGAATAGATGATCAGACCACTGGCCCTAGACCTGCAAGGTCAGTGAAACACCAAAGCACCACAGGCTTTTGATTGCATTTCACCTTAATAACTATCACTAGAGCCTGTGTTTCTCTGAATCTGCCAGTCACTTGGGGGAGGGGGTTGACACTTTTGTTTGCCAGCCCATGAGCCTGAAGAAGCTGGGTTCTAACTGTCCCCCTGCCAGTGGGGTCCCACGGGAAGAGGCTTGGGTCTGGATGTCCAGGTCCCACAGCGGCCTGCACATGGCGCTGTTTCCAACAGGACGGTTCTAGTTTTCCCTCCCCAAAGTCCATGCTGGTGCTGACTCACAGGGAGAGGCTTGGCTCTGGATGCCTCTGTCCCACAGCTGCCCATGCATGGCGCTGTTTCCGGCAGGACAGTTCTACTTCTTCCTCCCCAAAGTCCACACTGAATAGATATTTTTTTAAAAAGCTCAGTAATTCACCCATGGATGACACAGTTGCATTACCTTCTCCTGTGTACTTCACCCCACTATTCTACTATCACATTCATGGATTTTTTTTAATCTAGTGATATTTGCCTAGTAAATAAATGTTTTCAAGAGACATGCAACATTTTCTCTTTTAAATTTGCTAGACCCTTGACCCCATTTTTTTCTTCCCTTATATCCATTCTCTATGTCAGGAAAATCACCACAGAATATAACTTGATGCGACGTTAAACTCCATAAAAACCAGCACCGTTTTCCCCTATATCCTTTATAGTAGTGGTGGTGAACCTAGGGCACACGTGCAGCAGCTGGCACACAGAGCCCTCTGTCAGCACGTGAGCCAGGTCACCCCAGCAGCCGAGCATTAGACAACAGTTGTTTTTTCTAAACTAAAACCCCAGTATTCATTGCAGTGTTGGCATTTGTGATAAAAAAAAGTAAGTCTGAGGTTGCAAATTTGTGCACTGAGTCTTTTAAAGTTTCACCACCACTGCTTTATGGTATATACTCTGGCTAGCACAAGGAAGGAATTCAGTAAGTGTGTATGGATAATGCTACAAGCCATGGAGGAACAAAAGGAAGGGGGATAGAAATAAAAGACCTTGAAACAAGACCACACTGTGTATTGAATGAAGATTCCTTACCTGTAAAGGAGAAGACACACCTACTTGTTGTGGGAAGCAATTAAAGTCATGTAGGAGAAAATTGCATAAAAATGGAAAATCATCACTCAAACACAGCATCTTGAATATGACAAAGAGCTGCAAATGAAGCTAACGAATTACAGCTATCTCAGGTCACCTTCAAGTAGGGTGTAGTAGACCTGTATGGATGAGGTCATGGACATAGTTCAGGCCTTACAAATTACAGGGAGTGAAGGACATCACTAAACCTGAGAATCTGAAAAGAAAGCACTTGGTCACAAAGAAATGAATTGCACCAATAACACAAAAACTAACATTTACCCGGAGTACAAAATAAGAGCTTTTCATCTTTCAAAATCTCTAAGGTTAAAGTACATGCCCAAATGAATACAGTACAGGTCAGCCTCCTTTGGTTTCATGGAGTCTTTCCCAAAATTAGACTCTTCAGCTTTTCTTGTGTAGTTATGGTTTAAATCAGTAATTTGAGAATTAGCAAGTGGCCAGGTAGGATTAACAGCAAATCACTGAGCTATGTGTGACCTTTTTCCAAGTTATATGACACATTTGGGTCCTGAGAAGAGATTCTGATAATGTAGGCATTTTCATTACTTAGATTTTAGAAAAATCTTTTTAGCTTATAAGGCAAAATAACTATCACATAGTTTTGGTATACACTGACTTGTCCAAGAATGCAATTGCAAGTCTATTTTCTATTCAAAACATTACCTACTGAGAGTTGCCCATCATTTCAGAAAGTAATCCAATGACCGCACTATGTCCTTTTGTGGGCAATAAAACACACACCGACATGTAGTTCTGGCTGGTGATTCCACATGCAGGTACTGCATGACATTAAGCATCTAACACTGTAATTTTTACCTTGAGGAGTGATTATTCCTGCTACAGTTGAGCAGCCCACAAATAGTCCAAGTTCTTGTGTATGACAAGAAAGAATTGCCAAGTGCACATCTCATAGCGTGTAGTAAGTTTATTGAAGATAGCAGGAGAGCAGCAGGAACAGACAGAAGGGTAGAGCGAGCAAAAAGGGGTTTTGCAACTCAGGCTTTATTCATGGGATCAGACATCCATTAGTCTTCAGTGCCTCTTTTTTTATGTGAACAAACTGTGTAACTTCTTAAGTTTAAGCCTGAATAATCATTAGGGTGGTCTTGTATTTGTGGTTGAATGGAAAGAATGGTTGCCATCAGTAGTTTGACTGCTGTCAAACAATAAGAAACAAATATTAATAAGAGATTAAGTATGTAAGATCTAAGTCGTAAGGCTATAAGAAATAGTAACAAAGGCCATGTCCTGGATATTAACCAAGACCTCCAATTCTAGATGTTTAGTGAGGACATCCATGACTCAAATAGTTTTATATGGATCTTGGAATTATAGGCAGCTAGTTTTTGTGCTGCATGTCTTATTATTTTAGATCTATTAAAAAGGGAAATACATTCTTCATTTAGGAACAAACATAGCCCCTTTGTTTCAGATGTTAAGAGATTTGGTCTTCTCCAATGTTATATGGTCAATAATGCTAGTGAGTCTATCTGATCTTGAAGGAAGGCAATACATTTTTTGGGCAAGTTTGTCTAGGTTGTCTGTCGAGTTCTTAGGTGGCATGGATTTTATCTGCATGATCATGTGGGGTTTGGCAATCTCTAGGCGAGAATAAACAAACTTTACCAAGAGATTAAGGCATATGTGAACAAAGTGCTAGAATGGGGAAGGAGCCATGTCAGACACTGTTTTTTTGTGTGTTTTTTGTTGTTGTTTTGTTTTGTTTTGTTTTGTTTTGTTTTGTTTTGTTTTGTTTAGACAGGGTTTCACTATGCAGTTCAGGCTGGCCTTGAACTCACTTTGTAGCCCAGGCTGGTCTTGAACTCTCAATGATCCTCCTGCCTCAGCCTCCGGAGTGCTGGGATTACAGGCATGTGCCACCACACTCAGCCTTAGACACCATTCTTAAGAGACTGGAATAACACTTTTAATCAGCTGGCTCTTACACCTGTCTACAAGTGTAGCTAGAAACTTTCATCCAGGGGAAGTGATTGGAGCCCTCTTTTATGTTTAGCCTATGTTGCTATTGCTTTTATATGTCTTTGGTTATACTCCCCTGCAGAGTGTTCAAGATCAGGTTAAAGAGAGACCTGTGTCAACCAAAATTTACCTCTTGTTATCTATCAAGGTCAGGTAAGTCACCTCAGACATTACCTGAATCTAAAAGTTTATCACCATGAAAAACCCTAGTTTTACGTCTTTGAATATCTGTACAACTAGAGCATGATTACACCATGAAATCATCAATATTGAGTGTCACAGCTATATAGGAACCTTTGTCTTTTAATTTAGTTTTGTACCAAGCATCTTTTAATAAGAAAATCATATTGTTTTACCCACAGAACTTGACCTTTTGATGACAACCAGTGTAAAGGTGTCATAATAATATGTTCAGCAATGTTTACTGGAGTGTGTCCTCCATAAAGTTACAGAAATTACTGGGGGAGGGGAACCCATTAATGAATAAAAACTGAAATGAATGTTTCCAGGCAATGCTACCTTTATTCACCAGGGGAGTCTTACCCATCAGTATTCTCGTCTTGGTTACTTTTCTCTTGTTGCTGAGACAAAATACCAGACACCCAAAGTTAGGGAAGGGAAGGTTTATTTCTTACAGTTCTGGGAGATTTCAGTCCACACTTAGTGGGTTCCAAGGCAGGGTGGAGTGGCTGAGGGGCAACCATTCATGGCAGCTGCAAGTGGCAAGAGCAAACAGGGTAAAAGGGTGGCAAAAGAGAAAGAGAGAACATGTCTTCTTCCCTCCCTTATATAGTATGCAGGCTCAACCCCTGGATGGGTGCAGCATTCACACCACTAATTCCAGTGCTAAGCCCAGTGCTACATAACAAACCAATCACAAATGATAGATTCAGCAGCCTCCATGACTGCATGAGGCTTGGGGGTCCACCTAGACATGAACAATAACATTCTCAAGCCTAAAGGGCCCCCATTTATTATTTTAACAGAATATTTTTATTTTTAGATGACCTATGATAACTGGATCATACCAATTAGCTCATTATTTTTCATCAATGAAAGATTCCGAAGTTATTGTACACAGACAACACTAGGCATCATTTTGAGTGGCTGGCAACCTGGATAAAAGCAGGTAATTAACTCTAATGACAGTTTACCTATAAGACAATTTAAGTTGTAGACATAAATATTTTAACCTATATACTGTTTTCCATGTAAATCCCAGAAAAAATTGTTGAGCTCAAACAAAATAGCTGTAGGTGTCTTGACCGGTCATTAGCAAAAATTGGACAGACAGACAAGCACACGTAAGACAATTGTTTATAAACCAGAGTGCACTCTGATGTATTTGGCCATGGCCATTTTATGAATCAGGCACAACTATTGTTTTAGTAAGTGTAGCAAGCAAGACAGCAGTGAGACTAGTCACATCTACTTAGGAGGGGGCAAACTGTTTTATTCATTCAGTTCATCAGAGTGGTTGGTGTGTTTTTTTTCCTGAAAAGAAACTTTAGGTTGTCATCTGGTTCACGGGTGTATGAAGTTCATGGTCCTTCTTTGTCTTCTGGTGTCTCAAGTGGTTTGATTTTTACCCTGGAGAGGTGAATCTACCTATTTCTTGCATCTTATTCACAAAATAAGTGGTTAATAGGGTTATGAGATCTTATATCAGGCAATATTTTCTTGATGATTTTGTCATGGGTAGGGTCTAAGGGTCCTCAAGGCTGATGTAAGGAATTTAACCAACCTCTTTAAAATATGTGTGTAGGTTCACTGATAACTGTCATGGAAAAAAATTTTCAAGATGCATCATCAGTAAAGGAGGCATGAAAAATATTTATTAGAGGTAGATGTAGACACACTCAAAAGTGGAGTGTGAGTACTCAAAGAAATGAGGCACAATACAGTTGGGAATTAGGGATCCTCTGTGTGTTTTGGGAGTTATAAATCTGTGAAACTCTATAATCTATAGTCTAGGTCACAGTCATAGTCTCAGTCTCAGTCTTAGTCTTAGTCATGAATGGGAAAGGGTGGCCCACCCTTAATGAGATAGTGGTCTGTTCCTAGGAGAAATGCCAAAAGGGAATTCCTACATGAATGAAAGAGGACAATTTGCAAGTGAAAGGAATGGGCAGGCCAATTGTAGCTGAAAGGGTGTGGCCCAGGTTTGCTGTTTTGGAAGAAGAAAATGGGTAAATAAACTGGGTTTGTGTTTTGAGGCTACAGATTCTCTTTAAAGAACAATTTTTAAATTTTTGATTTCCTTACCTCCTTTCTTTATCCAGTTCTTGTCCTGTACTTTATCACAGTTATTGAACACTAAATAAACTTCATCAACCAATTGGTTTATTTTGGTTTGTGGACCCCGTTGGGGGTTTTGGAGCCTTAATATCTGTAGCTGTCTGACTGATAAAGTACTGGCTTAGGATAATCTGACTTTCTCTAGACTCAAAGTCTAAGTTAGTATTTATGGAGGGCATCTTTATGCCAAAGTTGAAAAGCAACTGGGTTCTCACTGGAGCTCTCACTAACTGACCTGAGCTTATTGTAGTTCACAGATTTGGGCATCTGTTGTTACATACCAGCTAAAACGGTCTTGATGTATAACTTTTATTTAGCTTCTCTGCTTCTGTGTTATAATTTCACTCAGGCTTCTTGAGACCTGAATAATGCCATGGTCAGCTGATTGTCAGAGGGTGAAGTTGCAAAGTCTTCATCACTTCATTGGCCTGCTTTGCAACCTTTATAATCCTTTTCTTTTCTACTGCTGTGCAACAAGAGACAAAGTTGAACTGGACATCTCACAAGGTCAGATGGAAAGCCATCATTAGGGTTTGAAAATCATCAGCAAACTTTTTAGGATCCTCAGAAAATCGACCTAATTTCTTCTTGCACTACTGAGTATCTGTAAATGAAAAGGGAACTACTACCCAGACTGACTGTACCATTGGTGCCTGCCACTCCTTGAAGAGGTAGAGCAGTGATGGACTCAGGTGTAGTTTCCTGAGTCTAAGCCCATGTAGTAAGTAGACCCAGACCTAATGAGGTAGCCTCAGGAGATGGCCTTTTCTCCTGAGGGTATTGACTGAGCAGGTTGTTAAGGAGGTGGTCTGTGGGAAGGAGGAGGTGACAGGAGGGAGTCTTCAACAACACAAGCTTCTGAAGGAATGATGACTTCTAGGGTGCAGATCAGGCCTTAGATAGAGGGTCATAAAGGCCTGAACATAGGGCACTCTGACAATCTTCCTTGCTCCTTACAGTAAAGATATAATTGAAATATGGCATTATACTTTAGGCTGCCCAGGCAAGGCCCTGTCTCATTTTTCCCAAGTGGATACTTAGGCCATTAGTTACTACACAGAAATATGAGACAGTCTCTTTGAAGGCTCTTAGTGTGGTGCTTGTTCCAATGGTTAAAAAGACAAACAAGAACTCAGAAGGAACAGATGAGGCTACTCCCATCTGTAGACAGGTGAAAAATTTAGGATCTAGGATTTTAGCAGTCTTGCTAAGCTTTTAGTCTCCCTACCAAGAGTTTAATCTGGATAGGTTGAATTCCTTTTAAGTTCCCCAGGGGTCATTATCTGGCTAAGCTGAATTCCTTTGGACCAGATGTCTCCAGCCCCAAGACAGGATCAGTGCTACTTCCTTGGACCCTTTGAATTTCCCCTATAAACACAACTCATCTGGTTGAAGAGACCATAAATAGTAAACCTTACTGGCTTGATATCGCTTAGCCACTTAAGAAGGGAACAGTCCTCCTGGGAATCTATTTTCTTTCCCAGAAAGGGAAAGATAATCTTCCAACACAATGAGGAGTTACCTTCTTTGTTGGCTGGGTTGTCTGATTGCCCACTTATGCTGAGGTCTCCAAAGGTCTCTGAGTTGTTATGACTCTGGAATCTGATAAGATCTCCCAAGGTTTGGTAGAGTCCTCCTGGCTGGCTTGCCAGATGCTACAGTTGAGTGGGCCAAAAATAGTGGATTCTTGTGTATAACAAGGAAAGAATTGCCAGGCATACACCTCATATTATGTAGTAAGTTTATTAAAGACCATGGGGCAGCAGCAGGAATGGGCAGAAGGGTCAAGTGGGCAAAAAGAGGCTTTGTAACTCTGGCTTCTAGTATTTATAGAGTCAGACACCCACTGGTCTTAGGTGCCTCCCACTATTGCTTTTTTTTTTAATGTCAGTAATCTGTGCAACCTCCTAATATTATGCCTGAATAATCATCAGGGTGTCTTGTGTTTATGGTTGAATGGAGAGAATGGAGGTGGCTTCCCAGTCTCAGGATTATGGAAGCATGGATAATTGTTAGGGGTGGTATAATGTTTATAGTTGAAGGTAAGGAAGGGAGCGATTCAGCTCCCTTGTTTCTAACTTATTACTTCCCTCGCTTTTTATTGAAATACATTTTATTAAAAATTGCTTCCTTTTTTCTGCTTTTTTT
>RJWT010025457.1:0-16124 GCA_004365215.1 Cuniculus paca | reverse complement strand
GTAAAACCCAAAGTCTTTCTCACAACTAAGGGCTCTAATGGGTCAGTTTCTAATCCCAGCAGCTAACCCCACAGACCTTTTTGCTGTTCCTGAACTCAGGAAATACCTTCTTGACTTTAGGCCTCTATGTCAATTGTTTCTTCTGGCTCATCTGTTCTTCCTCTAGATAGTCGCACAGTTAACTTGTCTAAGGGTGCCAAACCTTTGCTCAAATAGTGCTTTCTCAGTAATTTTCACCTTTTTGTATGCCACACAACCTGTTTCTTTATGATATCTACTGCTCACTGCCTTTCTCCACTCACTAGTGAATAAGTTTCCAAAGGGCAAGAATTTGCATCTGTCTCATTCACTAATATATTCCAAATGCTGAGGGCAGGACTTTGTGGCACACAGGAGGCACTTTAAAAATACTCATTAAATGAATAATGATCATGAAATGCATTTGGCACATTGCCTAATACACAGTAAACACTTATTTAATGTTAGTTGTAAAATGGAGGTGAATATAGCTTTGATATTGATATGAGGTGGGGAACAGATACTGGCATAGGCTCTGGAGTCACAGATAATGCTGGTCCTGAAGGCAGACATTACCCAGCACCAGTTGCTGGGCTTACAGCCATAGAGTGACAAAAAGCCAGGGAGACTACACTAAGACCTGATTCATGGGCATTCTGAGCTTTATTCCAGTAGGTCTGTCCTCTTTCAGTATTTTATAATTCCTTTGAGTTAAATTACTTCACTTCATTTAACCATTCTTCAAAGACATGGCTTCCAACTTCTCATCATTATTGTTCCTGTTCATGCTTCTTGAAGTGAACTCTCCCACTGCCCTTATAAACAAAGATGAGACTTGTGGATAAATATTGAAAATAGATCAATAAAACAATTCACCTTTACCAGGCAGGCTATTTTGCATAAAAGCTTTCAGTCATCACATGTTAAAGAATAGCACCTCAGAGTAGCCTGTTTGCGTAGATCATGGGGCTATTAAAGGAAAATATCATCCTGCCTTCAGTCTTTTAAAGTTCATAGTCTCTTCAGCTGGGAAAAGATCTAGAAAAAGGTACATTTTTGTCTGGGCCTGGTAGATCACCTATAGTCCCACCTACTCAGGAGTTGGGGTGGGAGGATCTTTAGGGCTCAAGAGTTAGAGGCTGGCCTGAGCAGCACAGTGAGACCATGTCTCCTTAAAACAAACAAACAAACAAATGAAAAAACACAAACAAGTAAGTAAATAAAAATGCACATTTCTTGGAATCTATAGTAGCAACAACATTGTATTATAAATGCTGCATCTAGATCCTCTCCAAATGGCTTTCTTATGAGTGTCTACTAAATAGTGATTACACAGCACATCAATAAATGTTTCTCAGAAAAATAAACATGGATAGTTCTTCAGTCAACTTAGCTTAATAAACTGTATGGCAACTTTAAATTGAGCCTTACTATAAGATTCTTGGATATTTCATCTCCTGATGTACAACTGTGAACCCCCGAGAGGATAGAATAGTAACTTCGGAAAGTCACTACCTCAAGTGTATTGGCCAAATTTCCCATTGTGGAACAAAATAGCCAGCACCCACTATTTAAAAGAGGAGAGCTCTAGTTTGGTTCATGGTTTCAGAAGTTTCTGTCCGTGGTCAGCTGGCTCTAAAGCAGAAGCATCATAGAAGAAGGATGTGGTGAGGCAAAGTTGTTCACTTAGTGATGACCAGGAAGATGAGCATTATGGGAAAAGCATCAATAAGACATGTACCCTCCAAAGGCATGTTCCCAGTGACTCCCCTAACTACACCCCATCTACCAACAGCACACCAAGCTAAGAGTATGAGTGGATTCATCTAATACAATTAACTGTATAGTATGCCCAAAATCCACTCCTATCTCCACCAGACTCTCAAGCCAGTCAAGTTAACAACTAAGATTAACTGGCACAAGTAACTGGTGCATCAAGGAGGTCCTTTTTAATAAATTTCCTTTAAAGACCTAGTTCATACATTCAACAAGTATTAAGAAGCTAGTGTGTGTACACATTATGAGGACCTGGGATGCAGTGCTACCCAGAAGACACAAAGTCCTTGTCCTTAGGGTATTTACAGTCTAGTAGATAAGGTATGCATGAAATTTACATTTGAAAGTTGGTGAAAGCAATGAAAAGTAGAATAATGGACTACCGTAAGAATATTTAAAAGAAGACGGACCTTTAGTAACATTTACTCTTAAGAAAGCATGATTTAATTGCTTCATGAGCAAATTTTATCTTTAGATGAATAATAAAATATTAATTTTAATTTACTGTGTATGTAACACTGCTAGTGAAATTGGGAAATACAGATGCAAAAAAACCATGAACCTTGCTTTTAAAATTTTTTCTAATTGAGGTAAAGATCAATACATATAAAATGAAATAAACAACAGAAGCCAGGATAAAATTAGATGTAATTTTCAATGGCTCCATCATCCATTAAAATACTGTCTGTCTTTCAAAGATGACAGTTTCATAGCTTCTGGGAAATCCTCTCCCTACTCTGGATACCCTTAGAAGCAGCACCATCGCAGATTTTTCCTGTACTTACAAACACTGCCTGATAGGAAAGTTACCTGTATGCATCTCCAATTGCAAACTAAACAGTCAGCTTTGTGCTATGCACACTAGATCTTTTACATCTTTGTATTCCCCATAGCAAAGAGTCACTTTGGGGAGCTCACAACAAATAATGGTTAAGATTGTTTAAAAAAAAAAAAAAAACACTTTGGTACCACACTGTTTAATCTTGGTTCCAGCACTGAGCACCTATGTGACTGTGTACATGTTTTAATCTTTTATTGTTTGTAAAATGGTGACTGTAACACTCATACCTACCTAATGGTGTAATTGCTTTAGCAGAGATGCCACATATAAAATCATTTACTGCCTCATACAGCAAGCACTCAGTAATGCAATATCTTGTTATTAGGACTGTTGTCATTGCACAGAGCCCCGTGATAAGTGCCTTGTTGGAAGAAAGGGAGATCGGATACTGCAGGACATAGCCCATCATCTTAACTATCTGACCAAGTGCCAGGCAAATAAAGGAGGAAGACATCTGAAAAGATCTTCTAAGTCAGTCTCACTGTGTAACTTCACGTTGAGGCCAATGGGCAGCAAAATGAGACAGATCATGTTGAGGTGACACCTAATGATGAGGGTGAATAAACTTGAAATGTGGGCTGAAATGTTCAGATTTAATTGAAAGTCAAAGGATAAAACAAACAAGGGAAGAAATAGCTTGCAAGAAAGACTACCTTGCCAATCATGATCAACAGGAAGTAGGTAGAATGAACTACAGCCTGAGACCAATAAGCAGCATCCATATGAAATACTAAAATTGTCAGATCTAACCCAGAGTTCTGTGCTCTTCATTACACTCTGTGATAAGTCCATAAGTGACCCTGGGTCTAGATAAATAGGCAGGTGGGGAGGGACTTACATCGTATCCAAGGTTGGTCTGTTGCCACTGGAATTCCCTAGATTATAATTATGAAAAACGAAATCTGTGGGTTTTAAAAAGTATTTTAGTTTATCAGTAATGTATGTAGTATTTACTGTTTACATTCCTTGTGGGAAGTTGGTATATGTACATAATACATTTTAATTCCTTTCAAAAATTAATTTTTAGGATAGCATGGGGCCTACCATAAACCACCAAATATTTCCTTATGAAAACTACCCATTCCCTTAAGAAAATAACAATTTTGTCACATGATCACTTAGTCCCTAATATGGACATTACTCAAACAGGGTGGCTTTTTAGCAGTGGAATTGTTGAATTTAATACATTGTATAAAAAACAAGTGAAAAAAGAGTTAAATCTTTTTCCAGGACTCTCTTTGAAGATTACTCAGATTTCTCTAAAAAAAATTTAATGAACCATTTTCAGTACTGAATTTGTTTTACTGAAGAAAATGTATACTGAAAATAGCTAAATGAGAACATAACGATACAATTTTAAAAGACCTGTTTAAAAGACTACTTTAAAAGACCTGTTTCACCTGCTTGAAATAATAAAATACTTTGTTCTTGTTATATGCTGATGACTTGTGGGTCAAGATGGAAATCTGAAGGTGTATTGTTTTGTTTCTTTCCAGTTCAGTGGTTAAAGTCATTGGAACATTCCATCCTCCTCCATTGCCAGGCACACACTAACTGAGAGAGTGAATGGAGCATGAAGATTCTAGTTAAAATTCTGAATGCATTTTCCCATAGACATAACACTATAAATGAAGATGCATACCATAACTGAAATATTATTGATTCTATATATTAAGAGTTTAATTTCCAAGCTAGGCCATAAAAGGTCATTCAACAACAACATACCTAGTTTATTACAAATTAAATTTTAAAGATAGATTCTACTAACATTGCAGGATTCTTCCAAACACTTAAAAATATGCCATTAGCAACATTTAGGGAATTCCTGTTAGATGATAAGTAGACTCATGGTAGGAGAACTTATACCTGACCTCCTCTTGCATAAGAGTTTTCTAAAGTCATAGGTTTACGGAGTACCAGACCTTGTGGTACCATACTTTCAGAATCACAAAAACCACCTCGTCGTTTTATATAAGGAAACTGAAGCAAAGGAGTAAAATTAGTTATGTACTTAGGAAATTCCAGAACTGATTCAGAAAGTGGCAAGAATGATAGAATAAGTGTGTTTGAAGTGAGGGGGAATTTTTTTGAGGAGAATTAATGGCAGTGTAATGTGTCTTGTACTGTAATACATTTTTAAAATTTAAGCATTCAATGTATATTTCAGTTACACCTCATATTTTCCATTAATATATTGAAGAATCATTTGTTATGTGGCTCCAGTTACAGAATCATCTGTAGCTGCTCCGGAAATTCAAAGAACACAAACTTGATTTTTGCTCTTAACTAAAAGCTAATATGGCGTAAAGATAAAGCATTTTTAAAAATTAAATTGCTCCAAACAAGTTACATAAACATAAGAATATATCAGCATCTACAATTAAATGTGAATTGAGCATTCAGATTATGTTGAATGAATTCTGAAGCATCAGGGTGAATTTAAGAAATCAGGGAAGCCTTTATAAAAGGTACAATGCATGAGGCTAATGATGTAGCTCAGTGGTCGAATGTTTCCCTAGCACTTGTGAGACCCTAGGTTTAAGCTCCAGCATTGCAAGAAAGAAGAAAAGACGAAAAGAAGGAAGGAAGGAATGGAGGAAAGAAGGAAAGAAAGAAGAAAGAAATAGGAAGAGAAAGAAGAAAAGAAAGAAAGAAGAAAGAGAAAGAAAGAGAATTCTTTCAGTACGTACATTGAATACTCATTATATTCCATATATTAAACCAAATCCTAGGACTATAAGGATAAAACACATCAGTCATGATCGCCAAAATTCATAGTCCAATACAAATGACAAAGAGAAGAAAGCAATAAAAAACATGAAGAGGGTCCATGTGGCCTGTTTGGACATGTTGGTATTCTAAATACTGTGTCAGTAGAGGCAGGACTGGGATTAGGGTGAAGCATATAAACCACCTAGGTCACAAGATTTAGAGAAGTATTTGCTCTTGGAACCCTGCAAGTACAGAATAGGCACTCGTGCAGAAGTGCCTCCTTAAAAGTTGCACCCTGCTTATTTGTCTCCTTCCAGTCCTTGTCAATTAGCACTATTAATTTATCACTGGAAGTAGGATAGTGTAAACAACAACAGAAAAAAAAAAAACTGAGTAGGGTCTGAAGAAAATCTACCACTAATCATGAGGTTGTCCTGAGTAGGTTTTCTCATATTCCTTCATTTCCTCATCTGCAAAATGAAGGTCTCAACCTAAGCTACCGCTTCTTAGACTGTGACCTGCATAGCAGGTAGACTTTTCATATGATGTAAGAAAGGGCTGAGTGGATAGGGCTCACAATTCTCAATGCTCATGCTAACCAAGACAGCTATCATTTATTGGCTCCATTTAAAATGAGTCTTATACTCTTTACTTAAAAAAGAAAAAGTTTTCAATAATTTTTAAAAAAATTATCATTAGAATAAAAAACAGCCATCAACTTGACTCTAAATGACCTTTAACCCCTTTGACAATTGTCCAACTCCCTTTGTATGAGAAATATGGTTTCTGCTAAGGGTCACTGACAACAGTTACAGCTATGGTTTAAATGACCCATAGTGCTGAGCAGCAGTATCCAAGGGCACTAATCGCTTGTCAGTCCTATGGTGAGTACCCAAGAATGGTTCCCCACATGAAGTGCTGAAAGAATCTTGATGATTTGGGCCAAGAACAGGAAAGGCAGGCTGGGAAACTAGATCAATTCGATGTTGACCCAGGAGTGCATGGGGAGTTAACAATCAGAGTGAGTCAGATGATATCTTGGAATTGAAACCAAGAAGTACTGATGCAATCAAGTTTCATGCCTATAAAATAATGCCTCATGATTTTCATAGGACTGTAGCACTTTCTATCTGTTCCCCAGATCTATCACTTATGCAGCAATGGGTTACAAGGTGTATAAGTGTTATACACACAATGCTTGAACAAATCCTCAGCTAACTTTGTGATGAATGCTAAAGGTATTCTCTGCTCTATTTTAAGATGCAAGACAATGAGTTTTGAAAACTTATGAGTCTTTACAAACATTCTGATGAAATACTCAAGAGAAGGACGTAGTAGGAGAATGGATAAGGAAGGGCTGCTTCATGTCTATGAAGGGCACAGTTATTTATGTGGTTATTTAGAATCTGAGTTCTTAGACCCATTGTGTGTAAGAAATGCAGATCGCTTCACACTCCAAATGGTAAATACAAAGAATGAATTTTACTTCTAAGAACACAGGGGACAGCCAGGGATTTAGCTCAGTGGCACAAGTGCCTGCCTGGCAAGCACAAGGTCATGAGTTTGATCCCCCATACACAAAAAGAAAAAAAAAGGAAGAACATAGGAGACAAAGTTGCTTTGAAAATGAATCTCATCTTTGTATTAGAATTGGGGGAGATGCCTTAAAAACAGAATAGACAGAAATTCCGAAGGGGGTCACTTAGGGAATAACAATTTCATGTTACAATTTTAAAGACATCATCTCAGTTAATGTAACAACTTGAGCTCTTCAGTGTAGTCTTATTGGTAGTCAAACAGACTCAGAGAGATAGGGTAAACTGGTCAAGTCATAAAACTCATTACAGAATTGCTCTTCAAACTCAGATCAAATTCCAAAGTAAGTGCTTTTCCAGGATATCTCAAGAATCTAAGAGAAAGAGTGCTAATAATATGATCACTCTCAAAGTTAGTCCATTGTGTGAGAATCATCACAAGAAGATACATATTTACCACTAACATATCAGCGTAATGCTGAATCAATAAATATCAAATGAAAACTACCGAGATAAAGAGTTGCATGTATCACCCTAAACCCATTAAATATGTGAGATTTTAATGGACACATATATTTATCAAATGTGTATGAATGGAAAATCTATCACTTTTGCTGAGTAATGGACATATTTATAAAATACTAACTTTTATTCCAAAGGCAGCTTTACTCTTGGACCCACCTGGCAATTTCCTATAGGGGGTACTTCAATCACAGGACCTTTCCTTACACAGTAAAGACTCCATTTCTACAAAATAAAATCCCTGCTATGATAGTTACTTACGTCTAGTAAATCTACATGTAAATGCAACAGGATATTAAAATGAGATACTTTCTAATTCAGGTTTGAATGAGGCAATAATCAGAGTACCAAAGCAAGAGTGAGATGAATTATTTAAAAAAAACTGGGACATTACTCTACAGCCCTTCAATTTCTTGGCTAAATGAACACTATCTGAAGGGCTTAGAGAATGCACAGAGGCTGGTGAAGAAATTATTTTGCAGAGGCCAGCGGGCCTAACTGGCTTTTCCACCTTGAATGAAAGAAAGTAACTTATCACCACAGTCTTAAAAACAATCACTCCAACAATTGTGCTCCTTGAATTGGACACAAAGAGAAGTGTGCAACATATAAGAAAGCTTAAAACGTGTCCCCAGACAGGGTCTGAGCACCATGCAGAAAATCTAGGCAGTAGGAGAAAGGACTAAGCATGTACTGAGAGAGGGAGGAGAAGTCTGGTATTTTGGGATCACTTCACGTTGAGTTTTGTGAAGCAAAGTACATGTGTTTCCAAGGACCAAGTGTAAATGCCCACTAGAAGTGAGTCTTGCCCACTAGGACTATCTAGACTGAGGTCATTTTCAGAAAGAAGCTGAGTTAAAGGCTTTGGTTGCCCAGAGACTGACAAGGAATCCAACAAATTCATCTCCCCAAATCAAGGGATCTGCATGAAAGAAGGGCCTCTCAGAGATGTTGTCAACATGAAGGGTCAGCCTTGAGTATGGAGTACAAAGAAACAGTGCCAAGCAAGTCCTGGCCAATCACCTTATTCCTCTGCATTCACTCCACTCCCTTTTGCCTTTGGTGGGGCCCAAAATGACAACTCATCTGACAAGTATAAAGACAACCCAGCAGAACAACTAGACCCATTGTTTCCACTGCGAACTTCCTTCCTGAGGTAGGATCCAACAGGAGGAGAGGAGGCCAGAGTTCTGGCAATTAAACGAGATTGACATTCTGATTACTGAATTGAAACTGCTTTTAACAGAAGAAACTAGAAGAGCTTTTATTTTCTGAGAGTGACCAGAAAAGATATGCCTCTCTACATCTTCATTTAGGATGGCAAAGTATAATTCTCAGAGGGAAAAAAAATATGGCTGTCACATAAGGTCAAAATAAACATGTGTCAGAATGTGTTTAATTCACTGACGAGAGAACCCAAAGGATGGCAACGTGGTTTAGTAGCATTCAAGAGCTTGAATATTTATAGAAACTGATGAAGACAAGATGTCAGAAGCCTGAAAGATTAGCAACCAAATTGGCTAAAGTAATAAAACTATAGCTTTGGGTTATCAATGTCTTTTTAATCAGACAGAATTCATTTGCATGTCTATTGGACACAAGTCTAAAAGTTAAAATGCAGTGTTACAAACAGTAGTCCTAATGAGCTATCATGGACAATGGCATATCACCCTGGAAATGAAACCCTCCTCAGGTAGCCTATGAGACAAGGCTTCAGGATGACACAGAAAAAAATCAGATAATCCTCTTTCCTCACTCAAAATTAACTCGGGATAATTCTCATTCTAATTTCCTTCACATATATAATTAAATTGACTGGAAATAAGCAACTATCATGTTGGAGATTTTAGACTTTGTAAGAGGAAATTTCTTCTGCTTTTGTTTTAGTCCTCCTCTTCCCTCTGCCCCTCCCCTGCCCCTCATTTCGCCCCTCCCCCTCCTCTTCTTCCTCCTCTTTCTCCTTCTGCACTGGGATGGAACTCAGGGTCCACACACACTAAGCACATCTCTCCCACTGAACCACATTCCAACCAAGGGGTCTTTATCAAGTCAGTTTAGTCTCAAGTTTTCAGTAGTTTTTTAACAAGAAACAAGTGAAAATTAACTCTTCTCTGACCCCAAGCAATTTTAAATGGCTGTGAGAGGCAAAAATAAGATTATATTTGATGATGATGTTTGAGACCTAGTTCTTCAGCATACTAGATACATATTTGCCAGTCTGAGAAGGGCACGCATGACTTTCTCTCCTGACCTATGTCAGAGAAATACAGTGATCTAATTCGCCAACAAAGGACACAGCCTGATGTGAGTCTGTGCAGAAAGGTTTATCTCAGTTTGGGGGAAGAAGAAAGGATTAAGACAATGAATGAATAACCAGGGAACCAAAGGAGGACGAGTCCAGGCAAGCTATTCAACAAAGAAGGTGTTTAGGTCTCTGGAGATAAAATTGGTACAATTAGGGAAAAGGTGTGAAGGGCCAACATGCCGTGCCATACTGTACTTTTTGTTTTTAGCATTCTCCAAAGCAACGATAGAATTTGCCCTATGTTAAACTTTGATATTTTTCTGAGTAACTTAAGAACTTCTCTGTAAAAAGAAAAATAGACACACTAACTACTTGATCTTGATCAAACTGTGAGTACATATTTAGTTTAATCTGATCATTGACAGGAAACCTTAACAAAACAAACTGGTGTATTGCAGTCATTGTTCCTTGTAATTTAAGATAACCACGCATTTTGCAACAAGTCCAAATGATGTTTTGTTTCTCCACACCAATAAACTATACATACCAATAATTCCTCCACAGAGTATTCTGACATTATATAAATTTTGTGGTATCCACTTCCAAGGAACACTGTGGTTGAATAAGAGGTTGAGACCATCTCCTTCGGTCAAACATAGCATTCTTTTTTCTTTCTAATAAGCAAAGTGGTTTACCACAGCTAGAAGTGCCTTCATTTTATTTCCATAGACAAACTGGTCCACCACAGAGAGGTTTTGCTGGCTGTCCCAGATCTTGCCCTTTCCTTGAACACGGTCATGAATAGTTAACTGTTGCCTATGACAGTCTGCCATTCTCATAATTTAACCCAGGAGTTGGGAGTTGGGAGTTAGGCAGCTGACTAAGCAGTGGAGTCTTTCTCACTGACCCCCAAACTAAACCAAACAAAGAAGCACTTTTGTGCTTCCCAAAACTGCTTCTACTTAGAAAACTATGGGACAGTAACTGGAATAATATAAAACCAAAAGGAGAGAAAACGTCATCCTATGTGACAGAAAAGAATAGCTTCAGAAGACTGGGAGAGGTAGTCGTTTTATAATTGTGATCTTTTCTAACACAGAGAATGACCAAACATAATTTTTGAAAATAAAGCCTCATCTTCTTTTTCCTTTGAATCATGGGAAAGGAAGAAGTCTTGCTTGATAAACAGAAAAATTTCAAGAACTGGTAAAATGAGAAGCAACACACAGCATGATCGATAGACCGAAAAGGGAATTCCTCAAAATAACAGGTAAAGGGCCCTTCAAAAATATTTTGTGTCTGTATATTTGTTTTAAAAATCAGTAAATGTTGAGAAAATTTTGGTTTTTAAGAAATCTTTCATTTTTCCACAGCATATATAATGAAGACTAATAACTTTTAAGTACATAAAATTAAGTCTTAGAGTTAATATTTGCTCTGATCTTTCATTGTTACGGTTTGTATATAGATGCCCCCCCCCAAGCCTCATGTAGTCATGGAAGCGGCTGAATCTAACATTTGTGATTGACTCCTTGTCTAGCTCTGAGATTGGCGGTGTGAGTTCTGCATCCGCCCAGGGGTGGAGCCGACATACAATGTAAGGTCGGAATGGGGGCGTGTTTTGCTCTTTGGTGCGGTTTGCTCTTGCCTCTTGCAGCCGCCATGAACAGCTGCCCCCTTTTACTCTGGCTGCTGCCTTGAAGTGTTGCCCTGTGCCATGCCACCATGCCTTGGAGTCAGCTGATTATGGACTAAAATCCACAAAAACTGTAAGCTAAATAAACCTTTTTTTCCCTAACTTTGGGCGTCAGATGTTTGTCTCAGCAACAAAAGAAAAGTAACCAAAACATTCATTGATAGAGAATTGATTTTATGAATAATGTCTTTAGTCTTTTGCTAGGTACTGTCTTTGCACTAAATAAGAACATTTAAAAAAAAATTTAGCACACATGCAATCCCAACTGTTCATGAGATTGAGGTAGGAAAAGCATAAGTTGGAGGACAGCCAATATAGCGAGACCTTGTCTCGAAAAATGGTTTTGGAAAATTTAAAAACAAAAATATGCTCTGATTCCCAATGATATATATTAACAGAATGTATCAGAGATCCATTGATTAATATAATTCAAAATTACCTTTACAGATAACCAAGCCTATACACATTCAATAGAAACGGTACTTTGAACTTTGAATTTTCTTCCTTTCTCTAGGCTATTAATATGCAATATGATACTCTCCAGAGATGCTGAGTAGCAGACGCAAGCTTTAGCTCCTGGTCAGCTGCTCAGTCACATGTCAAAGCCATCTGGGCAATACAGACTACTGTATTGCTAAACTATAATATTGATAGGCTAGGAGTAGTAAGTGTATCAGGACATAATTCAGTCACAAGTTGAAGCACATCGTTACGCGTTTGGAATGAATGCACTTTTTTGTTATTTGAATCTTTCCAATAAATCAATGATTTGTAGTCTTTCCAGTGAGTATGTAAAATTTATGGACAAGGGAGCAGTGGTTTGTTTCTCCCACCATTTCACTCTACTGTGGAAAAAGTTAAAAAAAATAATAATAAAGTACCTGTAAGGACTTCGGCTCCACAGCCTTGACTCAGACCTGCATACCTTCTCTCTTCCTTTCTCTCTCTCTCTCTCCGTCTCTCTCTCTCTCTCTCTCTGTCTCTCTGTCTCTCTGAAAAATAAATTTATTTTCTTTATAGGTTATCTGGCCTGTGACAGTTTGTTACAGCAGCAGAAAAAGGACTAAAACACGCTTTCAGTAAAAATGATAACATGCATTAAATATCTACTATGTGCCAGGCGTGCTGTAAGCACTTTACATTATTTTGGAATATCTCAGGGAATAAAAGTAGTCTGAATTATTTGACAAAATTCTAGTGCCTATTACTTCCCATTGCTGGTGGAAAAAAAAAACAGCAATAAAAATGTTCTGGCACATAAAGTCAGGAGTTGCTAGGAAGTTTCTTCTCATCCTACTACATTTGTGAACAATCCAAGGTAGCTTAAAAACCTAAGTTGGTTTTTAATGTCTTGTTTTCCAATTTTTAGTGCATACAAGGGACCTGGGGCAAGGACATCAATCAGATCATAGGAATGACAAGCACTGGGTAAGGCTGACGCACAGAATTGTTGGGATGGAGTAAAGGTTAAGATGTGACTGGAAAGGTAATCCAGGCATCAGACTACCCAAGGCATATGCGAAGAATGAGCTGAAAAGTAAAACTGAAAAAGAAGCAGCATCACTAGGTGCTCTGTTCTGAAAGCTCCTTTTAGCTATTGTGTGGAAGACAGCTCCACCCAAACACCAGCAAGTCTGCCATAGAAGTCTGAGATAATGAGGAGCTGAGCCAAATTAGTAACAGTGGAACAGGCTGCAGGAGAGACAGGGAAGGCATTTGGAAAGCAGAATCGACAAAACTGCTTGGCATACTGGGTCTGGGAACATGAGAGAAAAGGAAAGGGGCTGGAGGATGCTTCCTAGATTTCTAGATTGGGTAGGAGACAGTGATGTTACTACCTGAGACTACAGCATTAGCAGGAGGAGAAGAAGCTTTATGGGAAGATAATAAATTCTATATAATAAATTCTGTATGTTCTCACAGGTACTGCAAATTCATAGAATGCAATGAGAATGCAAGTCAAAAATTTGGATTCAGGTTATTGCCTTTGAGACCACAGGAATTGCAAGAGTATATCTAGTGTCCTGATCCTAGCAGCAGATAGAAAACCATAGTATAAAGTTATAGTGGGGACACATTTGAAATCCCAGACTTGTTATGAAGATTACCTTAAGCTGGACATTTGAGATTCACAAGATGCAGAAAGAGGTCTCAGAGCATCATTTCTGGAATATAAGCAGTAACTTCTGGGAAAGTAGGTGTTATGGTTGATACATTGTGTCAGCTTGAGAAATGTAGAAGTTTAACTGAGAGACTCAACAGGGAGCCAAGATCCTTACTTCATAAACATCCTCATCCTGTGCAAGAGGATGGCACAGAGATTTTGTGAGTGCTATTCTTACCCTGGAGAGGGGGAGGTGGCCTGTGTACAATATAAGGGAGGAAAAGAGACTTGCTCAGCCCCTTTTGCTCTGGCTGCTGCCTTGAAGTGTTGCCCCAGTGCCATGCCACCCTACAATCAGCCAGCTGATTATAGACTGAAACTTCCAAAAAATGTAAGCTAAATAAACCTTTCCTTCTCTCATTTTGGGCGTCAGGTATTTTGTCTCAGCAACAAGAGAAAAGTAACCAACACAGTAGACTTGTGATGGGGTTCAGGATAAGCCACTACCAAGTAGGGTTCCTTAGCATTTGAGAAAATAGCAGAATTTTTCCCTTCTCTTTTCCTGAGGCAAGTCATTTTCTGATCTTTCTCTGAAATAGGCCATTAGACTCTTATCTCAGGGATATCCTCCCCATGCCTAGAAGAAAGGAAAGATTTTATCTTCAACACACAAGGACACAGAAAAACACGTGAACGAATGGGTCATGCTAAATTTCCCCTCTCCCAGTTTATTACCATTGGAATATATCCTTTGTCCAGTCCTAATTCTTCACAGCTACCCAATTCTCCCTCAGATTTACCATAAAAATACACAAGTTTCCCCAATTCTGTAGCTCTTCATTTTTGAAGTCTCCTGTGTCATGTAAAACATGTTAATACAATGATATGCATTTCTATTGTTAACCTGTCTATAGGGTTCTCAACTAAGAACCTAGCGATGAGTGGTCCTCCACTATTATAAATTCCTATGGGAAAGAAAGGAAGTCTTTCTGTATCTATCACTAGGTTTGTGGCTAAAATCCTTACTACACAGGACAGATAACAAAAGAAAAACATAACTTTTTTACTTAATACAAATTTTCCTTGACATGAATACTAGGTCTGATTAAGAAGCAGATGGTAATGGAGAAGTATGGTTGGATAAAAAACTCATTCTAGTGATAATCAGCTGGGGGACACATTGAAGATCCTATTTGTTTGAATTCTTCTTTATGTTTTCAGAGACAAGAATATTCTTCTCCAGATATAGGGAAGTAAATTTTTTCTAGGTTTTATGGTCAACTTCTGTGGGAACAGATAGAAGGTGAATGTGATCTCTCTCACTCTCTCTCTCTCTCCATCTCTGTCTCTGTCTCTCTCTGGTTTTGTTTGGTTTTTTGTTTTGAGACAGGGTTTCACTACATAGTTCAGGCTCACCTTGAACTTACTACGTAGCCCATCCTGGCCTCAAACTCACAGCTGCACCTGGCTAATGGGCAGAAGAGAAGGGAAGAAAGAGATGTAGTGTGAAGGCTGCCTGACTGGAACACTAAGCTTGTGGCAAGAGCATTGAATCCTAACCACTAGACCATCAAGGAGCATCTGCTTCTCTCTTCATAAAAGCCAAGGCACCATATGTTGAGGTAGTGTGTCCTGAAACTCATCACTTCTCTCCAGGGTGGGAAGGGGTTTTGTTGGTGTGAAGAAGATAGAAAAACCACTCACACCTGCATAAACAAGCATTATTACAAACTTGGTTATCTTCTGTTTGTTCTCCTGAAAACCCATTTGCCCTTCCAAGAAAGAAAGAAAGAAAGAAAGAAAGAGAGAGAGAAAGAAAGAAAGAAATCTGTTCTCCCCGTGGAACATTTTTCTCCCCCTTTCCTCCCCTGTTAAGTTAGGTATAAGCTGTAAATTCTTATTTTTTTATATTTGCATTATATATTTTTTAAAATTTAATTTTAAAACAAAATAGAACAATAAAATTAATCAAAACAGTGGTGAGACAGTAGGAAATCTACAATAGTTTCTATATTGCCTATTGTTGTCCTCTAAATACTTGCTTGGTTTTATGCTTGCAAAGTTAATCAAACAATACAGTTCCTCCAAATCAGCTGGTTGCTCACAGCAGTTGTGGGGGGGATTTCTCTCTTCATCCCGAGTGCTGGTTGGCTTGGTTGGTTCACAGGTGGAGGCTTAGCTTTCTTCCTGGTTCTCCCTGTTCCACACTCTGGTCAGCTTACAGGTGGTGGCTTAGCTTCCATCCTGGTTCTCCCCATTCTGCGCTCTGGCTGGCTCACAGGCAGGGTCTTAGTTTCCTTTCTGGTTCTCTTTGATCTGTGCTCCAGCTGTATGCCCTAAATTCTGACCACTCTTTTGAGTTATACATCACTGAGCAGCATTTGTGTATGTCTGCACATTGCACAGGTTTAAAAAAAAAAACCTCTTTTTTGACTCTTGCTACTCTTTTATCAGCTTAATTGGCCCAAACTGCAGAACACAAAATGGTAGAGAGAAAGTTTTCCCTTCCCTACAAAGGCCAAAAATGTTTTAGCTTTTCTGAAAATGACTGCTTTAGTACTACCTTTTAAAAGCATTACCAAAAATGTAGTTCCTTAGATATATATTTTATGTCTATTTAATAACTTCATACATGTTTATGTGTGTATTTATATAAATATGTATCATATATTTTT
>RJWT010025456.1:0-16132 GCA_004365215.1 Cuniculus paca | reverse complement strand
CTGGTATACCCAGAGGAGACTGAAACCCCAGGCACCCAGGGTGAGCTCCCCACTTTCGAGGCAATCCTAGTGTGACCACCTGACTCGGGCGGGACAGGGTAGAAAGCACAGAGGCCATGTCCACAGCCCGCTCTTGGGACAGGCGGAGTCCTGATGGCAGGGCCCGGTGTCCCTCCCCATAAGGCCTTCAGGGTGCACCTGGCTGCCGGAGGTGGTCTACGTTTCTGCAGCACATGGCCAGGGACAGGCCTAGCGGGCAGCCATGCTGGCTCCAGGGACAGTCCCCCAGACCCTGGCTTTGCAAGAGGCTTCTCCACACCAGGGGCCACTGGGCCTGAGGGTCCTGGGTACCTCCGTGCTGGCCAGACCCAGGCTTCTCTTCTCCCTTTTAGGGGGAACCTCAGGCTGGAGGGGTGAGGTGCAGATCAGGGTCAGCGGGAAGTCTGGGGCCAAGCCAGGCCATTCACATCGAGAGCCTCGGTCTCCCAGCTGTTAGCAGCACAGAGCCATATCCACCTGCTGACCATGGGAGAGACCACAGCACACCAGGAGGAGGGAGCCCCCCAGGTGACAGGTGTGTGACTGGGGGGCTGTGTGACCTCCGGCCCAACAGAGGACTGCAGGATGTGGCAGGTAAAATATAGGATACCTAGTTACATTGCAAATAGTGACTCACTGGCCCAGCCAGTCCACAATATTTTAATTTCAGATAAATCACAAATTCTTAGTGTAAGCGTACCCGAATGTTTAGCACAAGTGTTGCAAATATTCTTGAGGGAAGGGTGGTTTAGCTTCTTGTTTCTGTGGTGAAAGACGCATAAAGCTTACTGTCCGCACTGTCAGCGCACGGCCTGGCGGCACTCAGCTCACTCATGTTGCTGGGTAGCTCCTCGGCTGCCGCCCCCCAGCAGCCTGTCCCCTACAGTGCCCAGGCCCACCCCAGCCCCAGCAGCCACCATGCGGCCGCCGGCCCTGACTGGACCCTGAGGGGCCTCATGCGAGTGGGCTCTGTAGGGTTCCTGCCGCCCAGTTCATCCATGCTACGGCTGCGCAGGTCAGCGTCTCCCAGCACAGTCCTGCGGGTGTCTACTTCCCATCGTCCAGTGGCTGTGAATGCCAGGAACAAGGCTATCAGGCATCCGCTCAGGTTCCTGCTGTTCATTTCGAGCCACATCACTGTGTCTGCCGCCCTCCTGTGATGGCACCTGCAGGGCCAGCAGGGCACCGCTAGACGCACCCCTGGCTCCCGGGCAGGCGGGCGGAGGTGCTGTCTGGGTGCAGTGTGGCAACTGGGACCCAGCAACAGCCCACCGAGCCCAGGACCACCGGGCTCTCAGCACAGGCCCACTCTGCTCAGCCTCACGAACCACCCCAGGCGCTCCCAGCCAGTGACCTTGGGCACGGCACTCCAGCCTGTCACTGTGAGTGACAGCATGGGACCGTACGGCTGCCGTGAAGATTAAGTGCTTCTCAGCCCCACAGGGCTCCAACCCCATGTGACACAGCGCTGGTGCTGTCACTGTGGGGTGGAGTCCCGGCACCCCAGCCGCAGACTCACGTGCCTCCTCGAGGGCCCTCAGCCCACCACTCCATGGTGACGAGGTCGTCCCCGCCATGGGTATCAGTACCTGCTGTGTACTCAGCACCAGGGCTGCCGGGGTGCTTGGCAGAAGTGATAGGCAGGAAGTGGTGCTTCCCCTGGCAGAGCTGCCCCTGCTGTGAGGGAAGGTGGCCCCTTTCGACTCAGGAAGCCCCAGAGCCAGACAGTGCCTGGGCCGGGGGGCTAGGGGAGCTTCCAGGGAAGGGGCAGGCCAGGTGGGAGGCAACGGGAGCAAGTCACAGGCCGGAGGGGCAGGGAAGCAGAGGCAGCGTCCAGGAAGTGGTCGGGCTGAGGTGAGAACCCTCACCTTTCCCTGTTGTGCCCTGTTCCCTGCACAGTTCTGGGCCTGCTTTTGTGCCGGCCTGGTCTTACCTGTCTGTGCCAACTGTGATGGGCACTCAGCCTGCACTGTGGCCCCTTTGCAAGTCCAGGACATTGTGCAGACACGGCAGAGGGCACGGGACCCCTGGATCTCGAGGGCTTCATCAGCTACCCCCTGACTCCAGAGATGAGTGGGCGGGCAAGCTAGATGGGAGGGCCGGGCAGAGGCTCAGGAGGACAGCAGGGTCCCCTGCCCAGCTGTCAGGGACGGGGGTGGGTGGCCCAGGTGAGTGCCCACTGCAGCCAGTGTGCTGGGGGTGGAAAGTCGAGGCTGAGCTTGGCCTGGTGGGTGAGGCTGCTAGGGTGGATGTGAGCCCCGCCCCACAGCCGGGAGGCCAAGGACACGGCAGGCACAGCCCACGGTCTTCCTCATCCTATGTGTGCCAAGGCCACAGCACCAGCTTGGACACTGAAGCAGACTGGCGTGGGGAGGGCCTGCTTGGGGGGGCCCAGGGTCACATGCCATCAGGGCTAGCGCAGTGCAAGGACGGCCCCAGACCTGGCGTCCATGGCAGGCCGGCCCGCCCAGGCATCCCCAAGCGGGAAGCTGGCAGCTTGAAGAGCACCTCTCAAGTCCGTGGTGAACCCCTCCGGTCCGGGTGTGTGGCGTCCGGGGCAGGGAGTCTGTGGGCCCTCTCTGCCGGCAGCTGCAGACTGGCTAAGGGCCGAGCAGGACCCGGACCTGCGGAGGGGAGACCGAATGGGCGGCCTGGGGCGGGGACCCTGCAGAGCCTGGCAGCAGGAGCCAGGGTGTTGCTGGGGGAGCCGCCTGCGCGGTGGAGGAGGGGCAGGCTGGAGGGCGACCCAGGAGGAAGCTCGGCCCTTGCAGACTCTGGCCAGGGCGGGGCTCCGTATGTCCTGGAGACCGCGGGTACCTTGGGAGCAGGTGGTTGTGGGGATGGAGCCCCAGGGACCCCGGACTGGGAACTGGAGGGACAAGATGACCAAGGCAGCCTTTGAGTGTCCGAGACATCGGTGTGGATCTGGTGTTAAGTGGGAGAAGGGTTTCCAGACATGGGGTCCGCAGCCCCTCTCCTTTACCCACCTCCCCCATTACGTCCCGAGGCAGCCCTGCCACCCCGTGCGGCCCGCCCTGCGCCAGCTCGGGAGCAGGGGGCAGAGGAGAGGGGATCGGCGCGGGGGGGCTGCCGCCCGCGGTTCCCATGGAGACGGGGGCGGGGCGGGGGCCGCCCTCTGCCCTGCGCGGCTGCAGTGCTCGTTCCCCTGCCCGGTTCCCGCGGTCCGCGGTCCCTTCCGCCGCCGCAAAGGGGGCTCCGAGGGACCCGGAGCCGGCAGCCAAGCTGGACGAGCACCCTTCGCCGCGGTCGCCTCGCCAGCCCCGCCCGCCGTCCTGCGCCCTCTCCGCCCCTCGCGCCGCGCCCGTCCGCTCCCCGCCCCCACCCGCGTGCCGCAGCCCCCGCCTGCGCACCCCCCCGCGGCCGCGCCCACTGCGGCAGCCCCTTCCCCGCCAATCGCGTCGCCCTCGCCCCGCCCCCGCCTGCCGCAGCCCCCCGCCCGCCCGGCCGCGCCCACTGCGCAGCGCCCCCTCCCCGCGCTGGGTGCGCGGCGGTGCGGACCCTGCGCACTGCTCCGCAGCCTTTGTGCCGCCGCGGGCTGCGCCGCGTCCCCTGCGGGCGGGCAGCGGCGGGCGGCCCGAGCGGCAGACGGTTTCTTGGTGACGCTGTCATTTGGGTGAAGTGGAGGCGGGGGCTTCGGGGGTCGTGAGGCTGGGGGTGCGGATCGGGAGCGAGGCCTGCCTCGTGGGTGCAGCTGATGCGTGAGTGGGGAGCCGAGATGCTAGGTGTCTTCGCACGGGTCCGAGGCCGCCTTCCTGTCGAGCCGTTAGGTGTTCCAGTGCGGTCCTGCTGCAGTCCCTGGCCAGGGTGCAGGGTTCTTGGGGAAGAGGGGCGACCGCAGGAAAGAAGGGCCCGGGGCCCGGGCAGTGGGCAGTGGTCCGTTCCCAGGAAAGCCGGGCGGTTTGTCCAGCAGGAGGAGCTGGGTGGGCGCGGGGAGCACTGCTGCTGGGAAGACCCCCATCAGGGAGGCCCTGCGCCGGTCCAGAGCGAGGTGCGGGGAGCGGGGCCCTTCTCGTGGCTCTTTCTGCGTTGTGCAGCCTGGAGCTGTCTACGCTGAAGTGGGGTGATTTTCGGGGCGGTGGGTCTGTTGGTGCAGAGCGCCTCCCAGGAGACCACAGGGGTGGGGGGCTTTCCCGTCTGCACCTCCCGCGAGCACAGCGGCTTGTGGAGGAGGGCCCGGGAGAGGACGCTGGGTGGGGGTCTTGGCCGGAGCCTTGGGGTGCCTGCTGGGGGGTGCTCGTGCCCAGGGACAGGACAGGAGAGGACAGGATGGAGTGGCGGGTGACTGCAGGTGGCAGGAGGGTGTGAACACGAAGGAGACACCGCGGCGCTAAGGGGCTCAGCGGGAAGCGATCGGTGCCCCCCGGGGGGATGCAGTGTCTGGGAGTTGGGGAGGCTTTGGGTGGCCTTGGAGAAAGTCCCCCAAGAAAACCTGGGAGCAGCGGGACAGGGACGTGACCTAAGCCTGGAAGGGAACATTCTGGAAGGTGAAGTCAGTTCTGGGGAATTCAGCCAAGGGATCAGGAAAGACGGGACCTGAACTGGGTGTGGCTGGGGGCAGAGGGCTTCCAAGCAGCGTGAGCTCGGCCCAGCACTGCCAGAAAAAGAAAGGGACAGGGCACAGGCCGGCCTGGCAAGGGGCAGGGGCACGCTGGCACAGGGACGGAAAAGGCCTCCCCCATTTCCCTCCTGCACAAGAAGGCGGAGGGGAGGGAGGAGAGCAGTGGGGACACTTGCACACGCGTGCGACAGCGCGCGGGGGCGGCCTCTCCAAGGACTGCTGAAGAAGGGCGGGGCCTGGGTGGGAAGGTCCAGGTCAGCGGCGCCCAGAGCCCTGTCCAGGCGGCCCTCCCCAACCCTCTGCTCTCCTGAAGGGGCCGCGTACCCTGCAGAGCCCACCGGCCCCTCTGCTGTCCAGCACCGCAGTGCAGCACCGGCCCAGCCAGCAGCGCGGCGGTGCAGGCCTGCAGCGGGCCCCCAGGGGCAGCCTGGCCCAGCCTGCCCGGTCCTCGGGCCGGCGCCCGGGCTCTGGCTCCGTGTCTTCACTCCCGTGTCTGTCCGAGGAGGGAGGGAGGGACGGGGGCTGTGCTGGGGCAGCCGGAATGGCACAGGTCACCGGGCCGGCTGGGCGAGGTGGCCAGGCAGGCGGGGTGGGCTGCCGGGGGCTGGCGGAGGATCCCACCCAGCGCGAACCTGCACGGCCTTGGGGACGCACGTTTGCCAGCTTCCCCTTGGCGATGCCCCGGCGTCTTCCTTTTCTCGGGTCTGTAAGCCGGGGTGCGACAGAGTGCGCCCCCCTCTGGTCGCCTCTTGCCTTTGCCGCTCAGAGGCTTCCCACCCCTGCTGCCCATGCGCAGCACATCTGGCCGGGGTGCCTCTGTCCCTGCTGAGCCCACGGTGTCCCCTGCAGCGGAGCCCCTCCCGGGAGTGGGAGGAGACAAGGCCACCCCTAGAACTGCCCCGCGGGGTCCCCACTGCTGGGCAGGTGGCCCTGGCATCCCAGCCCTCCCCACCTGCAGCACCTGAGAGAGAAGGGGCCGACAGGTGCTCCTTCTGGCCAGGCTGTAAGGTCCACCCCTCACCCTAGCGGGCCCTGGGGAGGGCAGGCACGAGGAGGAGGGGCGTCCTTGCCTCCAGCCCCCCTTCCTCCTCCTGTGCACCCCTCGGAGCCCTCTGGGGAGATACTTAGGCTTGAGGGTGCCTAGCGAGCCCCAGCTTGAGGCCAGGAAGCTGAAGTGTCCCCTCCCATCCCATGCCGAACCTGCCCCCAGCACGAGGTCCCTCAGTCCCTGCACCTGGGCAGGTGTCCTCCGTGTCGGGTCAGGAGCACTGAGGCTGCAGCACTGCCCTGCACCCCCAGCCCAGACTGCAGGGTTCTGCCTCCCAAGGTGCTTGCATTTCTATTTCGGGGCGCCGAGAACAGTTGCTCAGGTCTGACTGGCACCATCCTACAGACTGGGCACATTCAGCTCCAGACCTCTCTGCCCCAGCGAGGCCCTTGTCCAGGGACAGCGGCTTTCTGGTCAGGTGACCATCAGCCTCCCACCCGTTTTAGGGGTCCCTGCAGCCTCTCCCTTGACCCCACTCCCTGTGCCAGGCAGGCCCTGTCTCCCCCCCACCCCAGCATCGCTCACACCGGGGAGCACAGGGAGTGTCCCTGAGCTCAGACAGAAGCATGACCTGGGAGGAGCAGCTGGACAAAGGGCCAGTGGGTGTGGACACCTGAGTGGCTCAGCCCCCAGACCATGAGGAGAGACCTCGTCCCCAAGAGCCTCAGTTTCTGGGTCCTTAAAATGGGGGCACTGCAGCTCATCAGAATATTAGCTCCTTTGGCTGCACATTTCCTCCAGTGCCACACACCCATCCCAGGGATTCAGTCACCCTGCACCAGTGCTGCAGGACCTTGCTTGGCCCTAAGTGTTGTCCCCAGTTCTCAAGGTTGTCTTGGATGTCACCACCACAGTGCTGCCTGGAGCCAGTGCCTGAGCAGAGCAGACCAGCGCAGAGGAGGGGACACGGTGTGTCCTGTTGGATGGGGTCATAGGTCACTGCCAGGGCCTGTGGTCAGCACCCGAGCATGTACCCCGACTTGTGCTCCCAGGACTTGGACTGAGTGCTAGGTTCCATCTCCCAACCTCAACACGGGCCTTGTCGGGGGCACTGGAGTCCTGTGGTGCTCTGCCCACCTATGCGCAGGACCCGTGGACACCCTTCCCTGAGCTCAGCCTGCCCCGCCCTGGGCTCTGCCTCCCCTCGGGCCCTGACCCCCAGGCCCTGGCCCCCCTCACACTGCGCTCCCCACAGGCGAGCACCTGCGCATCTGCCCCCAGGGCTACACCTGCTGCACCAGCGAGATGGAGGAGAACCTGGCCAACCGCAGCCGCGCTGAGCTGGAGAGCGCGCTCCGTGACAGCAGCCGTGCCTTGCAGGCCGTGCTGGCCACCCAGCTGCGGGGTGTGGACGGTGAGTCTGGGACTGGGCACAGTGGGCAGGGAAAGCAGAGACCCCAGGATGCCAAGCAGATCACTGAGTCACAGGGTGTCCACCACCCACGGCCCAGCTCAGAAATGGCTCCCAGAAACCAGGCGTGGTGCACAGGCCTGCAATCCCAGCACTTGGGAGACTGAGGCAGACGATCACAGGGACTTCAAGGCCACCCTGAGCTACATAGTGAGTTCGAGGCCAGCCTGAACTATGTAGTGAGATCCTCTCTCAAAAAAACAAAAACAAAAAAAAGAAGGAAGGGAAAGGAGGAAGGGCAGTTTTCTGGACCCCTGTTGCCGGCCTAAGGCCAGAGGGCCCTGTGACCTGAGAGGGAACCCTCCCACCTGGGCCTCCGCTTCCCTGCCTCCCCACCAGGAGGCTGAGGTCTCAGGGAGCCCTGCAGGGAGATGTGGGGCCCATCTAGCCTCTGCTTTGCCTCTGCTGAGCAGGCGAGCAGACTTGTACGGAGCTCGGGTCTCCCAGCCCCTACATCCTAGTCAGCCGCCCCAGCATTCAGGAGGTAGAGAAGTGGGGTCCCCCAAAGTCTCACGCTGCTCCCCCTGTGCTCAGACTACTTCCAGCAGCTGCTGAACAACTCAGAGCGGGCGCTGCAGGACGCCTTCCCTGGTGCCTTTGGGGATCTGTACACACAGAATGCCCGGGCCTTCCGGGACCTGTACAGCGAGCTGCGCCTCTATTACCGCGGTGCCGACCTGCACCTGGAGGACACGCTGGCGGAGTTCTGGGCCCGTCTGCTGGAGCGCCTCTTCCGGCAGCTGCAGCCCCAGCTGCTGCTGCCCGACGACTACCTGGACTGCCTGGGCAAGCAGGCCGAGGCACTGCGGCCCTTCGGGGATGCCCCGCGGGAGCTGCGCCTGCGGGCCACCCGGGCTTTTGTGGCTGCTCGAGCCTTCGTGCAGGGCCTGGGTGTGGCTGGAGACGTGGTCCGGAAGGTGGCTCAGGTGTGGATGGGAAGGGCCAGGGGCGGGGCGCTGAGGCACATGGCGGGCAGGAGATGAGGGAATGAAGGATGTGCTTGGGGCTGGAGCAGGTTGGGTTCCCAAGGCCTAGCTGGGCATGGGGTGTAGAGGGGTGCACCTGCTGTGGACACACACATTCCCGGATGAGAGCTGCAAGTCGCCTCCTCAGCCCCTGGGCCGCAGTTGCCTCATCTGCGTGGCGTGGTGCTCCCATGTCCTGGCCGGTGGTGGCTGAGACCCTCGTAGTTGTAGAATGAGTGCCCAGGGTCAGCAGGCTGTCTCCGATGTCCACTCCAAGCCCCACACGCAGCTCCAAGTGGGCTCAGGCTGCCCTCACTCCCCAGGTGCCCCTGGGTGCAGAGTGCTCGAGGGCCGTCATGAAGCTGGTGTACTGTGCCCACTGCCTGGGGGTCCCCGGTGCCCGGCCCTGCCCTGACTACTGCCGGAACGTGCTCAAGGGCTGCCTTGCCAACCAGGCTGACCTGGACGCCGAGTGGAGAAACCTCCTGGGTGAGCCTAGACCCGTGCCCAGAGAGTGGACCCTGGGGTCCTGGGAAGCAGGTGGTCACGGGTTCAGGCCTGATGGGGCCTGAACAGGGCCTTATCTGAGGGGTGCAGGGTTGGGCTAGGTTCCTTTTAACACACTAAGCAGTGTGGGCCTTGCTTGGGGTGCATGCTCCAGGGAGCCCTGTAGGATTCTAGTTCCCCATCCTGCCCAAGTAGCCAGAGCCCCAACATGCATACATGCTAACACATGTGATGTGGGCTGCCAGCACCTGCATGAGCTAACATGCATGCACTGGCATGTGGACACTGGCGCATGCAAAAGCCAGCATGTACCTGTGCTGCTTACAGTGGCCAGCGTGCATTCACACTGATGTGGGTGTACCTGCACATACAGCTGGCATGCATACATGCCAACACACATGTATTGACATTTGCATCTTTCGGCATGAAGTCAGCGTGCGTAGGTGATAGGCATGTGCTTGGTACAGTGCAGGTCAGCATGCTTGTATGACAGTGTGTCAAAGGTACATGCTGACCTGGGGGCCAACATATGTGTACTGGCATCTGTGTGCTAATGTATGTTCAATGGCATGTAATCTAGTGAGAAAACTTAATGTGTGAGCTTCCTATATGAGTATACAAAACATGCTGCGTTATCTACGTGTAGACGTGCATACATGTATGTGGGCTGGCAGAGGCAAGCAGACATGCGTGCACAGCAGCTCACGGGCTAGCATGTAGGCGAACAGGCTCATGGAGGGCGAGTGTGTGTCCACGTCAGCATCTGCACGAGCTAACGTCTAGCATATGTGTGTGTGGACGTAAGCTGGGCAGGCAAGACCACAGCATGCACACATCAGTGTGTGCTGGGCTGGCTTGAATGTGTGTACCTGGGGCCCCCTACTGGCTGCACCTTTGAGGCTGCAAGATCATGTGTTACTGACGTGCACATGTGACTGTGTCTGTGCGTGCGCATGCACGCGTGTTAACACCCATGCCAGACTCCATGGTGCTCATCACTGACAAGTTCTGGGGCCCGTCGGGCGCAGAGAGTGTCATCAGCAGTGTACACGTGTGGCTGGCAGAGGCCATCAACGCCCTTCAGGACAACAGGGACTCACTCACGGCTAAGGTGCGGATGGAGGCCCTGGTGGGCATGGAGGGGCAGCCCCAGCACCACCCCGCGGGGCCCAAGGGCCCCTGCTGCCCCTCAGGAGCCCTGCGGTGTCTCCCCAGGTCATCCAGGGCTGCGGGAACCCCAAAGTCAACCCCCAGAGCCCAGGCCCAGAAGAGAAGCCACACCGGGGCAAGCTGGTACTGCAGGAGAAGCCCCCCACGGGTGCCCTGGAGACTCTGGTGAGTGCCTGCCACTGTCCTGCTGCCCATCCCATCCCTGTGGGGGGAGGGCAGGTGGCCAGACCACCCAGAGGCGTGAACACTGCCCACAGGTCTCTGAGGCCAAGACTCAGCTCCGTGATGTGCAGGACTTCTGGATCAGCCTCCCCGGGACACTGTGCAGTGAGAGGATGGCCATGAGTTCCGCCAGTGATGACCGCTGCTGGAACGGCATGGCCAAGGGCCGGTAGGTGCCCGTCTGCACCCTAACGTGACTTGCAGCAGGACTAGGGAGTGGGTACAGAGGCCACGCCCTCACCTGGGCTGGGTCCTGTAGCGTGCCCTGCCACAGAGGGGTAAAGCCTGCTGTGGGGCCCGTGGGCTGCCATTGGCCCTCTGCAAGGGCCAGCACACTGACCAGCTCTGCCCATCCCACCCCCAGGTACCTGCCCGAGGTGATGGGTGATGGCCTGGCCAACCAGATCAACAACCCCGAGGTGGAGGTGGACATCACCAAGCCGGACATGACCATCCGGCAGCAGATCATGCAGCTGAAGATCATGACCAACCGGCTCCGCGGAGCCTACGGTGGCAACGACGTGGACTTCCAGGATGCCAGTGAGCACCACCGGGCTGGGCTTGGGCGGGCGCCTTGGTGCAGAGAACCACAGGGGCCCTGTGGTGTCCTCTACTCCCCACCCCAGGGCCTGCAGCCCAGCACCCTTCACAGGGGCTTAGGGGTGGCCAAGCTGCTGCTGCAGCTGCCGGGCAGTGGCACAGAGCTGTGTCCCTGTGGCACAGGGGAGGCCCAGGAAGGATGTCCCTCTGGCTGTAGCCCCAGGGGAGACAGGAGCCTGGGCTGCCTGTCTGTCCAGGCTGCAGTGACCAGGACACATGAAGGACCTCAGGACCATCGGGCACTTGAGGTCCCCCATTAGGGATGAGCTGCTGGAGCCACCTGTCCTCCCCAGGTGACGACGGCAGTGGCTCAGGCAGTGGCGCTGGCTGCTCAGACGACGTCTGTGGCCGCAGGGTCAGCAAGAAGAGCTCCAGCTCTCGGACACCCTTGACCCACGCCCTCCCTGGCCTCTCAGAGCGTGAGGGACATAAGAACTCAGCCGCTGGCTGCCCCCATGGCCACACCTTCCTCCTGCTCCTCCTCCTCGCTCTGGCCCTCGCAGCGGCTGGGCCCCGGTGGCGGTAACTGCCCCCCAGCCCCAGGGACTGAGGCCAAGGACAGACTGCCAAAACTCAGAACAGACGATCTTTAATCCCCCGTGACCTGCAGAGGCTCAGGGCAGGACGGGGGTGCTGGGCAGGGTGTGTGGGGCCCTGGCCCCCTGGGCCGGGCCTCACCTGCCACCTTGGCTTTTAATTTTATAACGAGGTCCTCAGGTCAGCTGTGAGCCAGTGTCCCCAAAAGCCATGTATTTCAGGGACCTCAGGGGCACCTCCGGCTGCCCACCCCACCCCTAGCTCCCTTCCCCACCACAGAGCCAGCCCGCCCGAGGCCTGTGAGGAGGTAGCCCTTAGCAGCGTCCTGCTGGAGACCCCGAGCGAGCCTGTGCCTTCCTCTCTTGCTCCTCCCAGCTTCCGACGTCACAAAGGGAGGCCCAGCCTCAGCCTCCAGGAGCCTGCATGCACCACTGGGGTCCTTCCCCGGGGCCCCTGAGCTCATGCATGCAGCCTTCCGCTCGGCAGGGGCTCTGCAGCCAGGCCGGCCCTTATGTGCCTCTGTGGAGCCCAGTGGACGGCACCCCAGGTGGTGCACAGGGGTGGCACCTGGCCTGGCCACTCGGGCTCTACACTTCCATTTGGGGTGGGGCACGATCCCCAGTACCAGGGAAGCAGTGGGGCGCTCTGCATTTGGGGGCTTACACAGGCAGGCTGGCAGAGTCTGCACCAGGGACCCCACTTCTGGGGAGCAGCTGGCCCCCAGTCCTATCCCCCGAGACAGGGTGACGGAGAGGCGTCGCCCAGCCACAGGGGTGGGGCCAGCTGGTGAAGCTCAGGACTGGTGAGACCTGGCGCTGCAGGCCGGGGACACCTAGGTCTCCCGGCCCTGGCCAGTGCAGGGGGCAAGGGAGCGTGGCAGCCAAGCGCTTTCCGGACACGCGCACACGCACTCTCCCTGTCCCTGCGCTCGAGAGCCGCTCTTGGCCCTGCCGCACAGCGTCAGCGAGGCTAGGGCCCCGTGGGGCTCCTGGTGCTCTTCTGAGGCTCTGGGACCTGGTGTGCTCAGCTGACCAAGGCCGTCAGGGCCCTCTCCACACCTGGGCCAGCCCTCCCTGCTAGGCCCAGCGCTGCAGGCCCTGGGGAGGGGGCTGGGGTCATGAAGGTCTGGGGACGCTGAGCTGCTGTGGCCGGGGAACGGCAGTCTTGACCTCAAGAGGGCCAGAAGCTGCTTAGCGCTTTGCTTTGCTCACTGGGTCGGGAAGGCCCCCCTCCAGGAGTGTCCGTGGTACGGCAGACCAGGGCTCTGGCCACGCGTCAGTCCCTTGGCGCGAGGCCGGTGTTTGCTGAAATGGTTCTTAGACGTGCAGGGCCCAGACCCTCGGCTGGAGCCCTTGCTGGAGGCATGCAGGCTGGCATCAGGAGCCAGCCGGTCACTGGTCAGAGCCCTGAGGGGTCCGCTGCATCCTTCCTCCATGACAGCCCTGGCCGGCCCGTGCCAGCAGGTGATGTGTTGAATCCTTGTATCAATAAACGGCTGGAGACCCACAGCAGGACGACCCCAGCAGTGTGTGTGCACGTGTGCGTGTCAAGAAGCGGTGCACCTCACGTGTGTGGCCCTGAGTCATAGGTGCGGGTCCCCACCCCACAGGGCTCCTTGCCCCCGGCTCTCAGGGCCCTGCCCTGTCAGAGGCTGGGGTCCAGGCAGCACCACAGACTCTGCCCAGCTCCTCTCGCTCACCCCACACTTCAGCCCCCAGGAGGTTCCAGCTCCTGCCGGCTGGCCTCAGAGTTGCCCAGGCAGCCAGTGTAGAGAGCAGTATTGTCTGGTAGGATGTCCCCATGCTCCAGTCTGTTCCCATGGACCCTGAGTGCCTGTCCCTGTGGGGTCCCACAGGGGCCAACACAGACACTCTCCTGGGCGTGTGCCGCCTGCAGGCTGCTTTCTGCTGAGGCCCAGCCGGAGAGGGACGTGCCTCAGACACAGCTTCTAGGGCGAGGGTGCAGGAGCCCAGCCCAGGCCTCTGAGGACACCTACCCCAGTCAGGCCCCCAGAGCAGCCCTGGTGGCTGCTGCGTCCTCACGCACACCCTTCCCGGAGTTCTAGGAAGCTGGCAGCCCAGCTCCTCTTGTGGGAGCAGAGACAAGTGCCAGCGGGCTGCCCCTTCCCGGGGAGGCCCTGGGGAACTCAGCGGAGCCCCGTGGGGGCAGATGGGCAGCCAGGGCCTCACTGTCAGGGCTTCTGGGAGAAAAACACTCAGCTGCTGCAAGTTCCTCCGAAAAGGGATGCACACACCTCCCCCGTCTAGGAAAGGACACCACCCCAGTCCTGGCAGAGCGCCCGGTCCTGTGCTTGGGCCCAACCTGGGTCGCGCCAGTTCCAGAGGGCAACCTGAGAGGCTGGTCAGGGCAAGCCGCTACCCACTGTCACTGGCTCTTCCGACTCTCCCCATCTTCATGGGAATTTGGGAGCCACAGACCCGCTAGGCAGACGCCAGCCAGCTCAGCACTGCCCTGGAGCGACCCACATCACTCAGCACTGCCCTGGCCACCCAGCGCGAGGTCTGCAGCACCCACATGCAGATGCATGGTTTGTCCATGCACACAGATGTGTGCACACTCACCCATACATATGGGTATGGTGTTTGAATCTTCAGGGAAGTACAAATCAAACCGTGAGGGACCCCGCCTCACACCTGCTGGGTATTAGGGCAGCCACTGTCCAGGGTTAGTAAGGTGACCCAGGGTGACAGAGGTGGGGAGGAAAGGACCTCACATGCTGTTGGTGAGACTGGAAACCTGCGCCTCGACTACAGAAAATGGGCAGGTTCCTCAAAGCGTGACCCGCAACCCCTGCTGGGTGCATGGCAGAAGGCCATGACGGGCAACCTGAGCAGGTGTACACTTCCCTCTGGGGCTCACCCAGAGTCCTTTCCACGGCTGGATGCAGACCTAAGGGTCCTCTGACAGACAAGTAGCCGAGGGCATGCGCTCTGTATCTCTGATGGAAATTTCCCGAAAGAGGAAATCCGGTTTGCAGCACAGATGAAGCTGGAGGGCACTGCGAAGAGGGAAGTCAACCAGACATGGGGACAAGTGCTGTGCGGGCTCACTCGCCTGCAGACCCTAAGCCACTCGTGCTCAGGAGCAGAGGCCGGTGGCTGCCCGGCTGGGGGTGGTAGGAAACAGACATGCTGGCTGAAGGAAACTGACTTTCACTTAGAATGGTCAGGTGCTGGGGATCTGGTGGTAACACGGTATCATGCGCTTGAAATTTGTTGAGAGAAGCCAGGTGTGGTGGCCCACACCGCAGCACTCAGGAGGCTGAGGCAACAGGATTTCTGTGAATTTGAGGCCAACCTGGGTTACACAGAGACACTGTGTCAAAAAAGCAAAATGCATTATAAGCTGCAAGTTGAGATGGCAGAGCCCAGGAGAGGAACAAATAGTCACATGGGGACCAGAGGGACGTACAGCTAGGTGCTTCTCAGACCTTAAGTGAAACTTGATTCTAGGCTAATTGGAAGACTATAGAGAAAATGATGCATTAAAATAGTTGTAGAGTCACTAGGTGTGGTGGAGCATGCCCATAATCCCAGCACTTGGGAGGCTGAGGTGGGTTCGAGGTCAGCCTAGGCTATAAAGTGAGTTCAAGTCCAGCCTGAATGAACTACATGGTGAGACCTTGTCTCAAAAAGAAAAAAAATTGTAGCACTGGGTGGAGGGAGGCTCCACTCGTTCGCATGACCACACTGGGGACCGTGCCCTGGGCTCCCAGTGACCCGAGCACAAAGCAGGTGGGACTGCATGAGGGTCCAGCCCTGCTGGGCAGACAGGGCCCCTGTGCAGTCACTGGTCAGGAAAGGAGGCCCCACAGCGAGAAGGGCAGAGGAAAACAATAGCCACCTTAGCATGTGCACAGCGTGGGACGCCACATGCAGACAGGTTCCCCTGCTTGGCACTGTGCTGACCACGGGAGCTGCATGACCTCCCGGGAGCACTGGGAACGCGGAATACAAAGCAGAATACACTGGAGGATGGACGGCTAACTCCCTGGAATTTAACCAGAGGGATGGACAGGCCCTGTGAGTGCAGTCTCCTTTAAAGACTGAACCATCTGGCCCGGTGATCACCCTCAGCGCCAGAAGGTACACATGGCCACTCCGAGGGGCACATGGCATCGTGCACTGGGAGTGACTGGCGGGCACAATGCAGGGAAGGTGGCTGAGCTGGCAGAGCGCGCCGGGCTGTCCGGACTGCACCTCAGGAGGCCGGGGAAGGTGCATGTGTGTGCCGTGCTGGGGCATGCACATGCTGACGCGGGTGACAGGAATGTGCACCCCAAGACGCTCAGAGTGCTCGTCCTCAAATACAGAGCCGAAGATGACTTTCAGTATGTTTCTTGCTTTCATGTCCTTTTTTAACACCAAGCATGTATTCCATACATACTCAGAATAAAAAGTAAGACAGCACTTTGCACCTGGGAGGAAGGATGCTGCAGAACGGTGCACCAGAAGATGCTCACCGCCTCCTTTGGAACGTGCAGAGCGCATCTCCCTGTTTAGCTTCGCATGCGGGTGTCTCTGCCCCGGGTCCCTGTGAGCCGAGAGACGGGGCAGGCGGCGCCGCTCACATGGAGGTGGTAACTCACGTCTGCGTCTGCTTGCTTGGCTTTGCATGTGTTCCCTGACTTCAGTAAGAATTAGGATAACCTGAAATGAGAAGTGCCAGGTGGGGCTCTCCTGCCCAGGCCACATGTGGATGCGGAGGTGGCTCCAGCAGCTGCGTCTCCACCACAGTCCTCGCCAGCACGGCCCAGGCTGGGCAGCAGCTCTCCTGCGGTGACAGCGGTCACACCAGGGTTCAGGGCCCGGCTCCCAGCTCTGCCCGGAGCCCCCATTCAAGGAAAGCCACCCAGCTCAGGGCGGCGCCCACGTCTGGGGCCCTGCCCAGGGCACCCCAGCACGCGCTGCCTGGGAAGCCCCTGGGATAAGAGACAAGGAAATCAGATAAAACCATCGATTCCACAACCACAGGCCTGAAAGGCAGCCCAGGGAGTGGGGGGCTGCCCCCGCCTGGCTCAAACCCCCTCCAGC
>RJWT010025455.1:0-16141 GCA_004365215.1 Cuniculus paca | reverse complement strand
TAAGAGAAGACAATGCTAGTCTGGACTTTTGTCTTCATAAAAAGAAGAGAAAAAGATGAAACGAAAGCCTGTATGCCTGCCCTGAGCAGTACGGAAAGAAGCATCAGCCCCTCCAGTCCAGCGGTCACCTCTCCACCATAGATCCTCTGCACGCTATTTTCACTAAGTTTTGATAGGTGACAAAACCCCAGCAATTTGTGATTCAAGCATCCTCTTCAGAAAATTCAAAATCTTTATTAAGTTTTGGTCTATGCTCACATTATACATTATACATCCACTTAGGAAAAGTGCAGCCCTTAAATGGTAACAGGGAGAACCCAAGACAGGAAAAAAAAAGGTGAATGTCACAGAGCAGCTGCTTAGGGTAGAACAGGCTGCAGGAGGGGAATGAAAAGGGCAGTGACAAGTAAGAAAAGTCTAGGGTGCTGAAAATCTGATAGAAGAATAGAAATAAAAGAGAGTTTATTTGAAAATCTGCCTAGAAGATGGCTGCCAGGGGTCTACTGAAGAGTTATTTCCTCCTTTTCACTCACGTGTCTTAGTTTCTTCGTTTCCCCAAAACTAGAATGCAGTCTCCTATATTACCAAAGAGGAATTCTAACATGATTAATGGGGATTTTTGTGAGCCAGCCAGGAATTTTAACTTCATTTGTTTAATATGCTTTTGCAGGAAAATGAGTATTAAGTTCACACAAATCACTTTCATGACTCCCTAAAACTGAAACCATATCTGTCTTGTTTGAAATGGCTAATTCTTTCATTCAACTCATAAATGAACAGATCCAAAAGTGAATAAATAAATTAAGCAGACACCTTCCTGATCAGTCAGTAGAAGCAGCAGTCTGATTAGTCTCTCTTCCTGATCAATTCATTTTTCTTTTCTTTCTAAGCATATAGCACCAGCTGGTATTGTAATTCATCGTCTGTTTTTGCCTCTCGAACATAAACTCCACGATGATACAAACTGATTTTTGCATTGCTGGAGTCCACACATAAAAGACTGGCTAACTGGAGTTGCCAGCAAATACCTGCAAAATGAATGAATGACTAAGCTGAATAGGATGCTTTCTTAAGACCTTTGAAGTTAAAGGCTAAACCTTGAAGAGCAATCCTGCTTCCCACCCTCATTCAGATCTGTACTTTTTGTTTGACATCACGAGTACTTGATGACTTTCTGGGTTTGTGATCATTCCCTTTCAAACAAAGTGCTGATCACTCTAAAATACTAGCAATCCCATCATCTCATGATATCAGTTATTATAATTGCCTCCACTTGTTCCCTGGAATTTTTTTTTCATAAAATGGCAAGCCTTCAAAGAGTTTCCACCTGCATGAAAAATAGAAAAGTCCACATACATATGACCTTGTTCTTCTTCTCCCTCATACCCTAAACTCTTTATCTTCTCTTTCTGAAAGACTTCTGAAGCCAAATCACGTAGACAGAAGTATAAGATCCCCACTCCCTCTTTTTTATAAAAAAAAAAAAAAAAGATTTACAAAAATGGGGAAGAAATGCCTATTTCACTATAAATGCCTGGAAATCATTTTCCCTCTGTCTGCTTCTAATCTTACAGAAGTCTCCTTCATTTGAACCCTGATAATCCCCCCTCAGTGAGTTATCATTATCCTTTTAATTATAAAAAGGCTGTGCCTATTAAATCAATGGCAAAGGTAGGTCATAGTCTTCTCAGAGTAACAGATTCACTGCTTATACTTATTGTTATAAAATGATAAGTCATTCCCTGGTAGAAAATAAAAACACATTAAATGTGTGATCACTGTAAGCCAGGTATTGTGGCATTCACCTGTAATCCCAGCACTCTGGGAGCCTGAGGCAGGAGGATCCCAAATTAGAGTCCAGCCTGTCCAACTAGCTTGTCTCAAACTAAAATATAAAAAAAGGCTGGGGATATAGCATTGTGGGAAGGCCCTGGGTTTAATTCCCAGAACCATTATGAAAAAAAAAAGTTTAGTAATTCTCAAACTAAATCAGAGCATCAAAAGTCAAAGCCCAGCTGCTTGTAAACAAGACTTAAAAGCCTGAGAGTAATGACTACTTTGTATTCAGTCACTCTGCTGCCTCATGGACATGAATGAGTAACATAAAATAAGCTTCATCTTGTAACCCTGATCTCATTATAAAAATTCAAAAATTAAAAGGAAAAATCAGTGACAAATGAATTACTAATACAGTTGTATAACTTGGTAGTAAACATTGAAAGCATAGAGACTTATAAATGCTTCATTTGGAGACAATGTAATTCTTCATCTGGACATGATTAAGTATAACATAGTCTAAAATCTTCCTTAACACAATGCACGATTAATATTTTTCAGGTATAGCTAAGTGGGTAAGAGCTCATTTTGAATTGGGCCAAATACATTAAAGGTTACTTGTGGGGTTTTAGAACGTTTCCTTATGCAATTCATCAAATCTGTCTTCATTATTAGAGAATTAAGGACAAGACAGTGCAAGGATAAGATAAAGTTTTAGAAAATCCACACTTTATTCAGAATTCGTGTGAACAGACATGCTATACATAATATCTTCAAAACAAATATAATTCTTTCTGCTATGATTCCTATTCCCAAAAATTCTTAATACTTCTAAAACAAGCCCCTTTCTTTTAGGCATGACCCACTGTGTTTCACTGAAAGATGTGGAAGATCAAAACTTTGTGTAGAAAACATGTGGCTACATTTTTCTGTTAGAATGAAGTCCAAACTAAACCATTCTGGCAGCGTGCCGCTCGATGGACACTTGAAGGGAGCGCTCCTAACACAAAGCAAGCTAAGGAATCTACAACCTCCTAGTGGAATCTTAAGACAGGAAGTCAAACCAGAATCCCTAGACTTGCTACACCCAACCCAAGACACAGTGCTTTAAAATATTTTGCTAGTTCAGACCTTACTTGGCTTGTTTGGCTCAAATATCACCTGAGAAGTTGCTGTCTAGTACTGACTGACACAGAGTTATCGCTCTAGCTATGACTCTAGAAATCACATTTAGATTACTGATATAATTCTAACATTTATATATATATCACAATTTTTTCAATTAATTATACTTTATAGGTTTAACTATTGAAATTTTTAAATTAGCTCCTGTTCTAAAGTATCTTCTGTTCTTTCAAGTAGATATCTTTATTCTCTCTTTATAGGTAAGCAAATAGAAGCTTAAATAATTTGAGTTACATTGCTAAGATCATTTGATAAGAAGTAGCTCTAAAACTTGGGTTATTTGACTCCAGGAATGATGGCCATTCTACTATAACAATTTTTTAGCTTTTCTCACATCTGACTGACACCTAATTATGTGTCAATTCTGTAATCAGGCTGGTTGTAACACTACATTTACTAAAACAACAGTCCAGCCTGTCAAATCTTAATAAAACAGGTCTTCCCTTCCATTATTCATTTTTTAATATTTTTATTAAAAATACACCAAAGCCAAATTAAACTCATTGTCAGCCAGAATAAACTACAAATGGCAATAGGCCAATAAACTATAATTAACATTTCCTATTTGGAGTGTAACTTTTACAGAGTAGTAACTCTGCGGAAAAGGGAAAGGAGAAAAAGAGGATTTCAGTTTGACCTGGGCCTGACCAATTCTCAGGAATTGGGCTGGTTTTAGGTTGGGAACCCCTAAGAAGAGGCGCCCTGACTGACAAATAATGTCTTAACACATTACATTTAGAAGATTTTATAATATATACAATTCACTTCAACTTTTACTAAGTATTTCCATTTGGCAGTTGCATAGAACAAAATCAGTTTTGGTCTTTGGTAAAGATAGTAAAATTTTACTAGTTTGGATTATGTTGCTGCTCTTCACTGAGAATTTCTTATCGAATAGCTGTAGTATAGTGCAAGGGTGTTTTTTCAATGATCCCTCAAGCAGGAAAAACACATACATGAACTAAAGTGGCAGAAGAGAGCTGGTTTAGGAAATCAAAAATTAAAGAACATATTTATTCTATACTATATGAAGCTCCCCTTAAATGTATTTTCAATATTATTCTTTTGTGCTTTAATTAATAAAGTGAGTATAAATTTTTACTAATATTGCCTTGCAGGTCGACTAAGGTAAAAAGTTATCATACAGGAAAGTATTTGAAGAGTGGAATTAAGAACCGTAATGCTTCATCAATATAAAGAAAACATACTACCCTCTTGTAACTGAAAATAAGTTATCTTAGTTTTCAGTTCCATTGTCTGTTCTTAATCTAAGAAACATAATAAAAATTGTCAAATTTTTGTTTGGTGGTTCGTTCGGTTTTTTTTTTTTGCTCTCACACGATAAAAATGTGAACTTTTTTATTCTTCTGATGCTGTGTTACTTTAACTTTACTATTTTGTTCTATTTTTAATGTATTAAGTTCTTTACATAGTTCAGGAGAAGCTTCATACAAGGCTAAGGATGAAATCCAGAGCTTCAAGCATACCAGGCAAACATCTACCACAGTGCCATAGCCTCAACTCAAGATGTTTAGTGGGAATACCAAACAATGAAAGTCTAATAGTGGCAGTAAAGTTTCATTAAACAATTACATTTGCTGCTGCAGTACCCCATGCTATAAGAAAATATAGGAGAATGCTGAACCAGTCTAAGAGAAGGGACAAGGTTCCCTTGATGGAATAATGTTTAAGGACCTAAGTTCTTCTTTCCTTCAATTTTTATAAAATCCCTGGTTTCTATTCCTGAGTGTCTTGCTATGCTCTTGCCCACTTTCCTTCAATCCTAATTTTATGCTATTGAAATCATTTTCATTTTCCTGAAATAATTAATTTTACTTTAAATGTGTTTCCCACTTTTCACCAAATCTTTCGCTCCACCTAGTTTTTAAAAAGACTTTAGACTTCAAGAATCTATATGGCTTTTATCACCAAACAATGAAAACTAGATGGGCCCCAAGAGTATTTTTGTTTGTTCTGGTCACAAAGTGACTTATAACAACTGAAGAGAAAAAGAAAAAGACACATTAATGGATAGTGGAGTATCAAGCAAAATATGTAGCAAAAAAAATGTGACCTTCCTCTTGTTTTTGTTGAAATTTTCAAGGCTTCTTGGAGCATTCTACAATCTTACCATTTTTTGTGTGTGGGTATTGTGCACAATCTGTAGAAATTTAGAACTATGTCCTGACATACATAATTCTCTCCAACAAACATCAGTAAAATGCACAGTTTTTCAGAGAATCTAAAGTAAAATGACATGATCTCAAAAATCACAAGAGAGTAACAGCAATTTTAGCTGCTTGTAGGAAATATGGCTTTAAAAAACAGACAAAATAATTTTGACATAAAAATTAAATTGAATGGTATGAAAACATTTTTTCTGTAAAACATGACTCTTAAAATCCAAATATATGGTATCAAGATGCAACAGAAAGTATTTATTTTATAAATTAAGTAAAACAACTAAATAACATTAATTGGGAAATTTTTCCCAAGACTGGGCAATGACTAACCATTTGTGAATCCAGTTAGTAATATGTTAACATTCCTGTCAATGTAACTTGGTCTGAAGACATCCTACAACCTTTCTGATGGATTCAAAGAAAATATTACATATGCTTAAATTTTACTCCAACATCCAAACTGGAGAGCCTATACTTAGGATTTTAAGGTTTTCTCCATTATAACATCTTAATTTCTCTGCCAATTAAACCGATTTTCCCTGTTTAAACATGAGCACTGACCTTAAAAGAAAAGGCACATCCTATTTCAAGGACGTTCAAAGTAACACATCACTAGCCCAATAGTCTGAGGTGAATACTCATCCTTCCACGCAGACTCTCAGAACCCACAGAAGGAAGGAAAAAGAAGCATGGCTACACTTTATCCTCAGTATATCCTTACTTTTGTATTAAATGGGCTCAGAATAGCCATGCCAAATATCGGCTGCTACTAAGAAAGTGTGAGTATGATGGTAAGTGAAAGAGAAGTCATCAAAGTGAATCATTTTGGCTTTGGTTTTGTTTTTTCTTGGGGAGGGATAATTTTCTTTTTTAAAATAAGCTTTCAGGCTTTAAGGTGTGAAAGAAAATTACAGTGACTGCTCGAATTTAAAAAAAAAATTACAGTAAAAGACACATTGCCATTAATCACCTTCGAAATGACCCCCCTCACTACTCACACATTTCTCCATCCTTCTTACTGTGTTATCTCTTTACCTCACCCTCCATCTCTTGGTCCCCTTCCCATTTGCAAGAGACCTATCTCCTTGTTATCTACTATCTCTTTTATTTTGCTTGTTAAATTATTTATCCTCTGTGTTTCTCATATAAGAGAGACTGTGTGGTATTTAAGCTTATGTGTTTGATTTAGTTCACTTAACATTATTGTCTCAAAGTATATCCACTTTCTTACAAATGACTCAAATTTATCCTCTTTATGGCCAAGTAGTACTCTTTTGTGTGTAATCATTCCAAAGGTGAATTTGATAAAAAAGAACCCAAGAGGCTGAGACTGAGGTAGAAAAGGCAAGGGGAAAAAAGAACCAGGACAGAAAAACAGCACAGGCCTACCAGATTTCTTGGTGAATTCTCATCTAGTTTCCTGGAGAATGCTTCTGAATTGTTTCTAGGTCTCATTCTGAAATTATATGCCCAAATAAATTTTTCTTTAAATAGCTACATCTTTAATTAATTAAGAAATTAGGGTGTCTTCTTCATATCTTTAACCAGCTTCTGTATTTCTGAGACTCAAATCACATATCCAAACAACTAAAAAAAAATACATAAAACTACAATATATATGACTATATATATATATATATATATATATATATATATGCCATTATCCATCAGCCAGGAAGAATTTACAGGGCATATGACACTAACAGACAAAATGAAAGTGAGCTAAGTGCTAAAGAATTGCATGCTCAATTGCATAATGAACATAATGTAAGCATCACAAGGGCGGATGACTGTTCTTGTATTATTCCCGTTGTATAATTATCTCTAGCCTTCAACATAACAGAATAGGCACTGAATAAACATCTGCCGAATGAATAAGTTTTAAAAATGCTGCAAATGAGGAAATCAAACTGGTTATGGTTGTTTTAGTTATCTGTGTTGCCATTTGCCATGTCTCTGTGCTGCTTTCTGGCAACGGCAGGAAATCCTAAATTCCATTTGCCTGGCTAAACTCCAGATTACCTATTACAACACAATTCTTACTAGTCATATGCTTTATTAAGCAAAAATATCTATTAACTTCTATATAATCACTGATAATTAAGACTTACATGATATTAAAGAATCTTGTTATGGCTTATTGCCGAATCATGCCAGATGTACACTAGGCAAGCACTCTATCATTGAGCTACTCCTTTTTTACATTTTGAGGCACAAATGCCTAATCTGTCCTTGCCTAGTCCATCCTTGAACTTGTGACCTCCTGCCTGAGGCTCCCAAGTACTATAAATGGGATTACAAGTTTGTACTTCTATGCCTGGTAAAAGTTACTTTTCACCATAAAGAAGTAGCTTTGTATTCAATGCTTTTAGAATGCAACTTAATTTACAAAAATCTATAACTTTGCATATCCCAAAATTAAAATGAATAAAAGGTGCTATTATTCAACCATATTACATGATCATTCTGACAATTCACATGACAAGATACAGTGATATAAAAATCTAATCACGGAATTTAGAAACTACACTGCCAATGTTTCAGGACTCAAAAAAATAGCTGATAGCTCATAATGCCTTTTAAAGATCTACCATCTTCCTCCATCAGTTTCCTACTGAGATGAGAGGCAGCACATTTTATACACAAACTAGTCAAATTTTTAATTTATAACTGGCTATGTATTAGAACCTTACAACATTGCACACACACTATGTGGTTGGTTTTATTTATCAGGTCTATATGAAGAAAAAAATTCTTACTTAACTTTCCTTCAGGAACTCTCTCCCCATGTCTTCCCTATGTAACACATCTCACTGGGACACAATATCACAAAGACAGGAGAAATTATTATGCATTTTATTTGCTTAGATCCAGCTGGAAAAATAAGATCTATGAGAGAAACGATAAAACACAGTGAAGCACAACATTAGACACACAAACCCTGCATACCTACAGGAGAGAAACAGATGACACAGGTCAGAGGGGCTGCAGACAGTCAGGGAGGCAGAAATTGTCATGGACTGCTAGGATTTGAGGCTTGTAAGATGAACAAGATTTAGACAGACAAAAAGCAGAGAACAAACCTAAATGTGATTAAGGGAGAAGAGTGTGGCAGAGGTAGGAAACTACTAAACCACATCATTAGGGAAGAAAGTTAGAAAGAATAAGAAAAATATTATGGAGGGTTTTTGAACTTTGTTTTTAGAGTAGGACTCGGAGGTTGCCTTGTTTCATAGACAAGAATGGCCACTTGAGGACATGAACTGATGCTTGTGTGCCATGCTGCTAATGAAACCCAAAACACAGCAGACCCTCAACCCTAGTAGCCCTCACTTTACCTCCACTTGATTTTGGTCTCTCACACCCACAGTTTCACCTGCAGAATTTTTCCTAAGAACTGCTGCTCACTTAAAACCTTCCAATCCAATTTGGCCACAATATTCCATCTTTTAGGTTCTCTTAAACCCTCGTTTCACTACATGTGCTCTTCAACCAGACAGAAACTTCAATCTTGAGATGTTCACACTGTTCATAAATGCCACCCTGCTAATTACCCTCTAATGGAGGAGACAGACCTTGGCAAAGAAGGTACATAAAAATATACTTAAAATTGTGAATGTGCTCTAAGGAAAACAGAAGAGTTGCCAGGAAGACCCATTTACATAGTGTGTAGGAGGAAAGCTCATAGAGAAGTGACATTTAAGATAAGACTTGGTGGAGGAAAGAGGGCTGACTATGGGGAGAACAAAGAGTAGGGTGATCCCACCAAAGAAGACACCAAATGTCCTTGGTGCAAAGCCTCTGATGAGAAAGATCCTGGCCTCAGTCAGGCACAGAAAGGCAGTCAGTTTAGCTGGAACACAGTGGACAAGGGACATACCAGAATGAAGTGAGGCTGGAAAGAGTGGCAGGAGCCACCTTACACACAATTTCTTGAGCTATGATAAAGGCTTTGGAATTCATGTAGGTCACAAAGGGACTTCACTGAATGGCTTTAAGTAGGAAGGAAGGTAACATGATCAAGCCCAAGTAGTCAAAAGATGGCCATGGCTGTGGCATAAATAAGTGCAACAGAGCATAGAATGGGCACAGAGGCATCTCCATGGAGATTTCTGACACTGCCTAGGATAGAGTCTGGCAAATAGTAAATGCCCCAATATAGATGATAAAATTAATGAATGAGTCAAAAACTCTAGGATCTAAAAGTGGCTGCCACCAATTAGTTTTAGAATGATTAGCAACATGTTTTAGATTATAGTGAATCTGAATATTTGAATCAGTAGAAAATATTCTACACCTGATTATGCTTCCTAAAAGTTAGAAATCAAAATGTGTAGGCTTTCCATATGCCAAAACAGCATACAAAATATGAATCGTATTTACTCAAAAAGGGTTAAATTGCTCAGTGTAAGCTGTTCCTCAAATTTAGTGAGGGTTTCTTGTTTGTTTATCTTCTAGCTGGCCAAGTGTGTTTGTGCATGTGTTTTCTTTGCATGTGTGTGTGTGTGTAATGTACGTGTTCAGAGATGCTGAAGACTGATGGTCAATCAAGAAAAAAAATCCATGCTGAAACCATTAAGAGCTGGGAAGTGAGCCAGTTTGCAATCACTATAGGAACTGCTTGAGCAAAATTCCTTGTTGCCACTTCGATAATGAGCATTCCTCAAAGGATGCCACTTTGCATAGTTTAGTCCTCTCTGATGCAAAAGATAACTCTTCTGAAATCAGTCTGAATTGTTTTTAAAAGGAGTGTCAATAAAATTAGGCAAAACCTATTCACTGATTACAAGAACAATAAAAATAATACAGTCCTTATGCTGGAAAGAAGTCTATGGAGATACACTAGGAGAGATCTGGCTCTGAACTTTATCTTCACTGCATCATTTTCCATTGAGTTCTCATGGAATCATATAATAAAGAAATGAGTGATGAACAATTAAATGATTTCTAGTAATTTTCCTCACAAGTACTGAAGAGAATAAAGTTCATCTTTTCCAAAATACATATTCTTTAAAAAGCAAAATTCGAGATTATTTAGCAAACAGATTAACATTCTTTTGCTTTGCAAATGTCTTCTTGGAACAATGAAACTTGAGACACAGTAATACCAATTTATTATTCCAGTTCCTATGGAAACATGCATTCTACTTACTGAGGCCAATCAATATGGACACAGTGCAAGGCAAATACACTTAAGGAAAAATCATATAATTTATATCTCGAGTAAAATGTGCTCTTAGCTAACAGAAATAATAACTAAAAGGGCTCCCAAAAGTCATGGTAGAATGTACTCTGAAGTTACCAGTCACTAGTACCATTATGTAAACAAATGCAAAAACACAATCCTACATTTTAGAATCTTACATTTGGAATATGGTGTGTGCAAACAAGCACCAACTACAGAAAGATGAAGGCAGAGAACAAGCTGAAGTCTAATTTAAAAAGAACTATTTACATATATGGAACACTGCCTTGTTCAATAAATCTCTGTATTCAAAATTGAATAGGAGTCTCATAAATTAGGTCATATAAATAAGAACATATGCAGTAGTTTCTACAATGCTGTTGTTATGAAGAATCTGAGATCTCCAGAGAGAGAATTAGATAAAACATGTAAATATGTTAAAATCAATCACCAAATAATTTGTTGAGATTCTACTATGTCCTAAGATCTATGCTAAGGCTTCTAACACAAAATCCAAATTTTAATTCATTTTTGACAAAAATTTTTGTGCATTTCTATTGTATCATGTACTGAGATAATCATCAGGAGACATAAAATAGATAACATGCCACTCTAGGAAAACTGAAGCTGTTCACAATATAATTTATGGGCAACACATGCTACTGAAGTGGCGATACAAGATAAGATGAAAAATTGGCCAAATGAATAGTGCAGACATGTGTACTACAAGTTTTCTGAAAAGAGATCAATCAGATTTAGTAGAAGTTTTTCACAAAGTAGGAGGAAACCGCCTTGGGGTTGAACAATAGAGAAAAAGTAGAGAAATGAATGCCACTGACAAAGGTTACAGGATAGGCATTCGCAAGACTAGTCAGGGCCTTGAATAAGATTCATCTAAGAGTTCAATTCTGATGGGAGAGGAAATAATTATGGAGACACTGGATGCAGCTAGGCCAAGAAAGGTCTACTAATGGGAAATGTTCACTACGGGGTTTTTCTTTGGAGTGATAAAAATGTCTTGAAACTAGAGTGAGATAACAGTTCCATAACATTGTGAATGTTATGTGAGTTTCACCTCAATAAATAATTTAAGGTTGATGACTTGGTGCTGATAATTGTTGTGAACTACAAAAAACTGTAAATATTTTAAACATCTAACTACATAGAAATTACACAAGTTGGAAAATAAAGATACAAGACAAAACTATACATCTTCTAAATACAGGAGAAAAATGACACAGAAATAGGTTCGTGTCATAATGGATTTTTTGAAAAAAAGCAAGTCTCAAAATAGCTTGCCATATTAAATCTATAATTTTTAAAAAGGCAGAGATCATGTAGTCCAACATGTCAAGAAAAGTGTTAAAAGTGTTATCTCTGAATACTAGGATCATGTGTGGTTTACATTTTCTTCTTTGGCATTATTTTTCATTCCAAACATAAAAAAGTTAGTTTAAGATGACTATTATTAGGAACGTGTTTTCATGGAAAATATAGAACTTTATTCAGAATAGACTTATAGCAAATATAAAATTTAGCAAGATGATTCATGTTATTCTACATGAGCCCAGGCATAAGGTAACAGATTCACACACAATATGCTACTTTTACATTGCAACTTAAAACATTTGCTATAATTAAAATGGCTTTAGGTGAATAGCTTACCCTAAAGCACATGAAAATTTTCAGTGATTTTCATTTCTTTTTTCTTAAAAAGTCACATTTATTTTCAACTGTGCCCCAGAGAAACAGCAAGTAACCGAGCTTGTTTCTAAATCATTTTTCTGCTTTTACGATCCTGACAAACAGCAACGACTTTCACGTAGTCCATGGTCCTCCTCTTTTATTCTGACCTACAATATTTGTTTTTCTTTAAAGGTTTACCAGTGGGAGTGCGCTCCCTCTGAAAAAATGATGTTCCCTCTCCTCACGCACTCCCTCATAACCCTATCCTTACTAATCTTCCTTGGGGGTGGTTAACTTGTGGTATTACAATCATGAGCTCCAGTTGATTTTCACTTCTCTTAGTATTACCAAGGTGGGGCAAAAATAAAGGCAATCAAGTGAAACCCTTGGTTCGGATTTCCTCCATATTTCATGAAATCTATCAAACAAATGCCAAGATTATATTTCACAGTAAGATGAGCAAAAGCACACCTCTTCAGCTGTAGTCCCTTTCCAAGCACATTCATGGATGCCAAAATCAGAACCTACAGTTCGGGAACTGCACACAGTTGCATCTTGTTTTGAGTTTTTGTTTGCAAACTGTCAGTAAGATCAGAATAAATTGCATGATATGCAGTACAATATGTATATTCTTGAGCATATCTCAATGTATCCACCAAAAAATATTCATAGCTGCAGGTGTACAAAAAAAAAGGCAGAATTATGGCTTGATTTGCCTTGATAAGCATGGCAATTTTCTGTACACTTTTCATAAAGTGCTAATCAATTTCAGCTCAAAATAGACTGAAACACCCAACAGATTGCTGCCATAGTCCACAAATGTTTGTCATTCGGAAGCTGTGGCAATAATATCAATTCTGAGGAGGGAAACTGCAACTGAACTATACCTTGTAAAAATTCCTCTCATTTGCCTTGTAGTAGCCCCTGAAGAAATGTTAAGATTTTTGAAATCACACGTTTGAAATTTCCATCTTTTCCTATTATATCTAAAATTTCTGCTTGTACATAATGATATCATAAACCTTTTGTGAATGTGATTATAAATGGCTTATACTTAGGACTCCGTGTAATAATGATGTTAAGGAATCAGAGATCACATCTGTATCGTTTAATACTCCTCTAAAATACAGACTTTAGTTCTACCATATACAACTTGTAATTGAATCATCACAGATTTCCACAAAAAAATCCTTCCTCTGTCAATATATTTAACTATTATACGTAGTGTCACTTTTTGAAAATGTTTTGTCAATATTCTAGTCTTTCCATTATTGCTATTTCACAAACACTTAGAGGTGCTAATATTCATACTAATGCACCTTTTTGATTAGCAGCGCTCTTGGCATATGAATCACTCATCTGCCCAGGATGGCTTGCCAAACACTAATGCCAAAACTTCACTGAGGACTGTCATACTCCTACGCAGGGAGCCTCTGCTCAAAACTGAGCATAGGCTTTCCCTTTTGTATGTGTGAGCAACAATTGGTAATGACATTTAGATTTGAGTATGGGATCCTCTCCATGGAAAGTAGGAAATTAAATGAGAATAGATAACATTTCAAATTTTCACACTTCCTTCTCCTAAACTACAAAAGTGATAATATATTTTTTTAGGATTAAAAACTACACAATTTGACTTTAGAAAAAAAGAGTACTTAAAAGTTGTGACTTTAAGCAACTTCTGTGATCACCATCTGCCAAAAAATTTATTGCCAAAATGAGAGGCAGTAGAGAGTACTAGACACAGGCTCTGCAGTCACAAAGCCTGATTTCTTATCTTTAATCTACCATTTAGCATTGACCTTGAGAAAGTGGCTTGCCCTCTCTATGTCTCAGTTTCTTCATCTATAAAGAGGGGATCCTAAGTATAATACCCTGACAATCAAATGAGATAGTGTATACAAAGCTCTTTGAAAAGGAGGTGCTAGTTAAGAATAAATAATAAATAAATGCTAGCAGCTCTTAGCATCCTCATTTGAAAGAGCAGTTCTAGACTCACAGTATAAGCACAAAGATATATTTCTTACGCAGTTTCAATGAACAGTTAGCCAAGTGCTTCTGTCTACATTGCAATTTGGAAATTAAGTATATTCTGCATGAAATGAAAACCACGTGGCCCAGTTACCATCTACTAATGCAATTCAAATAATGACAAAATGTACATTAAAGAAGTAAAACACTCTTAGAAAGTGTGTTCTTGACTCTCCAGCACAAGTAGAAGATTGTCATCTTTAACTTCTTCCAGACCTAAAACAGGAGCAGTAGCAGCAAGATTCACTGATAAAAGTTTCCATGATCTTACTCTCCTTACCTATTAATGTGCCTGGAATTTAACTAGGTAATCACCTCTGCTCAGTCATTAGATTTTCAGGAGTCATTTAGGGAAACATTTACATGGTCTAAACTTGACAAATTGAATGTGATGTTGTTTCAGGAAATTCCGTTTTATTTACATAACAAAAAAAACCACATTGCAGAAAAATTTTATCAATGCATTTAAAACAGAAGGATAAAAATATATGTTAGATTGTCTTAAATAATCTTAATGGATGACTTCTGTGACTAAAGGTCATTTTAAATCTCCATACCCAATACTGTATTTTTCTTTTCCTCCTTCCCTTTTAGAATATTTCTACCTCATAGTTGCTATAGTACAAATCAATGTACAAAAGAAGTCAAAACAGAAACATATAGAAATGAATGTAAGCTACTAAAATACAGTTCCCCTTCGACACTCAATTAGGTTTCATGCAATTAAACTTTTCTTCAAAATGCCAAAATATCAGCACAAATAGCTCTTGAGATAAATTATCACCATATTCATTTTTCCAACGATAATTTAAATAAAAGACAGATGAGGGCAACAAAATGGGCAAATCCTGCTTTAAAAATGGTTTTGATTCAGCTAATACTACTTATCCAATAAAGGTAAACACCTCCTCAAGACACATTTTTGAAGTTTAGCTAGATATTTAGTAAAACTTAGGTTCTAGAATAGGTTACTGATTCAGAAGAACAGCATTCCTTGCCATACTGCCTTATTTGCAGAAAGCCAACAGAGAGTAAAGCAAATTCACTACATGAATAAAATGCTTTGTATATAACAGATACACCATACGCATTTGTGAACTGATCTGCATAAATAACCTTTAGCACAAGACAACTCTTTGCATACTTGGTTTAAAAGTGCCTTTAACACAAGATGTCTTTCTGCCATTCTTTATTAGTAGTTACACAAGTAGGGGTAATACCCACCCCAGAAGTGGGAAAGCTGAAAACCCTGAAAAAGGAGAGAAAATATTAGAGATTATGTTAATATTAAATTTAATCCTATCTTTTAAAAGGTATACTGATACATATTTTATATGAATTCCAGCATTTATACATAATTATACACAACACAAATACTCTGGAAAATATTAGTAAGTTTGTTTCCATCAGTATTGTATGTTCAAAAGATTATGAGGACCATACAAATTAGAAAACTTTTCTTTTTTTTTTGGTACTGGGGATTGAACTCACGACCTCGCGCTTGCCAGGCAGGCACTTATGCTGCTGAGCTAAATCCCCAGCCCTTGAAACCTGTTTTTTTCATTCAGACCAAATTCATATAATTATTTCATATATTAAGATTTATTTGCTAAAATCTTAATATTTTTAGCAAATGTAACTGACCTGCATATTAGAATATATTTCTATCACTTGGTAGTATATATAGGAAAAGTTCCAAGTATCTTGAATAATCAGACTGTCCTGTAATTGGGCATGTTTCAGTCTCAAATCTTCTGTAACCTTTAGGAAGGGAAAAAATTTAAAATCAATAATGAAAAAATAATTATAGCAATTATTTACACTGGCAAAGATTTTACTCTAAGGAATTCAGTACATTGATCTGAGACAAACCACTGAACTCTCCTAAGCATTTTCTTATATCCAAAAACTGGAGATAATAATGTCTTTCTCAGAGACAGATAAATTGGGGTCAGGAAGTAAGCAATCCCCTAATGCCCAGATAGCACCAAGTCTTACCACTATTAATATGGAAAAATGTTTATAAAATGACGTTAAAATAACAGGGGTAAATTAAACCATGCATATGACATAATAAATAGATAAGCCGATGTTA